>RQTK01000136.1:590646-616958 GCA_003991915.1 Elysia chlorotica
ACAACATGGTGCTAATGTCGACTTTTCTTGCCCCCCCCCCTTCCCCTCTGCCCACCCCTCCTCAAAGATACAAGAGGTTCTCAAATAAAGAAAAAAATACCTTTTAGGTTTGCTCGAAGAGAAAATAATTATGGACACGATTCGTGTAAAGTATTACTTTCGTCTTAGAATAATTCCCTCTTACTGCATGAAATTCTATGTAAGAGGGTGGTAAGAGGTTTGTCCGAATACAGGATGTAAAGAGTTTCTACTTAGTTATTACTTAGCGTATTAAATCGATCACATTAACCGGAGCAGCAAAAAATGTAATTGGTAATTAGAGGTATTTTACCAAAGTAATGAAACTCTTGGTGTAATTGTATATGAAAGGGGGAGATTGAATCGAACTACATAAGAGGGATAAAAAATGATTACTTGTTAGTATCGTGAAGCATTTAGGTGTGTTCTGCAGTTCCAGTAGGTTTCTTTAGTTATGAGATTTGCAGTGGAAAGCTAAAGAGAGAGAGAGAGAGAGAGGGAGAGAGAGAGAGAGAGAGAGAGAGAGAGAGAGAGAAAGAGAGGGAGAGAGAGACAGACAGACAGACAGACAGATAGGCCGAGAGAAGGTTGAAGAGAGAGAGACAAAGAAAGAGAAAAGAGAGAGAGGAGAGAGAGAAAGAGAGAGAGAGAGAGAGAGAGAGAGAGAGAGAGAGAGAGAGAGAGGGTGGGGGGGAGGGGAGAGAGAAAGTGTCACAAAGAAAGAGAACAGGCACTGCACCTTTATC
The DNA here is from genome assembly GCA_003991915.1 of Elysia chlorotica. Lineage (NCBI taxonomy): Eukaryota > Metazoa > Mollusca > Gastropoda > Plakobranchidae > Elysia > Elysia chlorotica. The sequence continues at coordinate 591,411 of RQTK01000136.1, forward strand.
TGATAGTGGTAATTCGAAAAATTTTTGTCATTTAATGTACCCGCTCTTATACTAATCCTGTAGGTCTATCCGAGTTCAGAAAACCATTTCACGGAAAGGCTGGGTCCTTGGTAAAAAGAACGATACATCCATTTCATTAAACGGACAAGTTAGCCTTGAGATTACACGTCTATTTTCAATTCAACGAAGGAAGAACTCACAAACGTCAGAATAAGTGCAAGAATAGACTTAACTGACCCATTTGGGATTCAGTTTAATCTTTGACAATAACTCGTAAAGAGCGATAAAATCGGTTATAATATAATTCACAACCTTCGCGCGAGCCCCTTCTAGACTTGTATAGCTTTTTTTTTTTTAATTGACCACGTACCGTCAAATTTAGAAAGTATTAAGGCAACTAAGGGTTATTGGATCAGCAATCAAGACTCGACAACAAATGTCCAACTTTGAGGGGACTTGATCTAGGTTGTATTTTTTGTTTGCTTTGTTTCTTAAAATAAAATCCTAATGCTGTCTTGATCCAGGTTTTTTTCTAATTGGTTTTATTTCTTAATGTCTTGATCCAGATTTTTTATTGGTTTTGTTTCTCAATGTCCGACTTCAAAACCAAGGCTACATAGCTTAGGGGTCGTTAAACTAACATTTGACCACATTTCGCACTGCCACACAGAGAAAGTATGGGGATACCCGAACGCCTGTCTCAGTCGGTAACATTAAACTGACACCGACCGATTCAGTAGTGAACGAAATTCGAATATTTGCTCGCGATCCTGGGTGCAAACTCGGTTCCTCAAGATTGGATGTTTGAGGTAAGAAATGGAGATAGAGAGAGGGAAGATAGATAGATATATAGATAGATAGATAGATAGATAGATAGATTAGATAGGAGGTAAGAAATGGAGATAGAGAGAGGGAAAGAGAGAGAGAGAGAGAGAGAGAGAGAGAGAGAGAGAGAGAGAGAAAGAGAGAGGGAGAGAGAGACAGAGAGATAGAGACAGAGAGACATAGAAAGAGAGTACTAAAGGAACGGGACAGGGGAAATAGGGAGAGAAAGAGTAGGAAAGAGATGAGAAAGGGAAAAAGGGAGGAAAGCAGGAAGGGGAGTGAAGAAGGGAAGAGGGACGGAGATTATGAAGGGGAGGGTAAAGGTAAAGAGGGAGAGAGAGAGAGAGAGAGAGAGAGAGAGAGAGAGAGAGAGAGAGAGTAAGGAAAGGGAGGGGAAAGGGAAAGAGGGACAGAGATAAGGAAGAGGAAAGGGAAGAGGAACGGAGATTAGGAAGGGGAGGGTAAGAGGAGCGGAAAAGGTGGGGGGGGGGGATCGGGGATATGAATGAGGGCACTTGAGAACAAAATCCGGTTACTACAAAGGTGACCCAGAGAACCTGTCAATATTAATATTGCGGCAGATATTTCCTGAACCCTGTAATCATCCATGGGTGCAAGTCAATAAGACAGGTTGTGAATCCGGATACAGATATTGTCTTTTCCAAAACCCGCCAATCCGGAAATCCACAGCCTTTGCTAGTGAGATACATGCACGTATATGTCTATTAATGGCATATGTGGATATATGCAACTTTCCCGTGAAAATTAGGGACGAGGTACTGTTTGTAATCCAAAAATATACACACGGTTACACGGACGCTTGCTGTTTGAAGTGATTCGATCAAGGGGATAACAATGCCCAAGTAACGTTCCTAGTGCTGACACCTTGTTATATTACACAATCCCAGAACAAGCCCAGTTTATAGCTGACCTTCTTTTTATTAGTTATACGATCTTGATAGAACCTACAAGTGTCACTATATTTGTATGCTTTGATAAGCTACTGCATCAGGATACAATACAAGTACTTATTTTGACTCAATGTAATGGAAAATAATCTGGCGGTTTTTCTTTCTTTTTTTTCTTTAGTTGCCGGGTTGTTTGTTTTTCTTTTGTTTGTTTTTTTGTGTTTTTGGGGGGTCGACGAACCAAGTAAGTTTGGTTTTGAACAGAGTAAACAATAATTTATCACAGAGTGACAAACCAGTACCATAACAACATGAAAACATACTAAGAAATCGGCAAAGATAAGCAGGGATACTTGAATTTCTAAAATTAGTATAACAGAATTTGGGCCTTACGTGCTCCTTGTGTTTACCCAAACTGTCAGTCGGAATGATTTATGTTTTGCTTTGACGTAAAAGATCGATCAAGGAAATGCTTTGCTTATCTCCCATTCATTCCTTGATCAAACACAACTGCTGTATTTGACACCTTTCTATTTGCATACTTAAATGAAATGGGAAAGAACTTTAAGAATTTAGTGGAATGTAAGAATGCATTCTAACATTGTCAGTTCCTGAATGTTTGTTGCGTCCTATTTCTCTTCTCCTTAATATTTCGTTCTTCTTTTGAATGATCACTTCAATTTCTTTCTCCTGGTGGCCCGGTGGTAGAACATCGGCTTCCGACGCAGAAGATCCGGATTCGAGCCTTGGCAATTTCGCTCCCTACTGGTTGTGTCGGTGTCAATTTAATGTCACAGGAGCCATGGTATCCCCGCCTTGTCTCGTGTGTAGTAGCTCACGAAATTGTCAGACGTCAGGCTTGGGGCCCGTCCACAGTACAGCCTATAATTATATTTGGACGTTAAACTAACTCAACAACATCCTGTCCTACTCCTCTTCATTCTCATTCATGTAATATTATTTCAATGGCCACACCCTTAGTGAAAAACAGGCTCTCTAATAGTCAGTACCACCTGAACTCGGTGCAAAAAATATTTTTATAAACATTATGTCTTGCATGGGGTACATACGCAATCAGGCACGAAATCCCCTAACAAAATATGACCCAACGAGATTTCCCGTTTGTTTTTCTTCTTGGGTGTGCACAATCACTTGAAGCAAGCTTGCCGTTAATACCTACAAAACAAGTCAGAAATCATTCCAACAGTTCAGTTATAAAATAAAAGTTTGGCTTTATGTTGCGAAAATTTTCAGTCATAAGAAAACATTCAACCTTAAATAATTTCTACCCAGTTTCAGTTAAAAAATATTCGAATATGTTTGTGTAACCTGAAGAGGAAAAAGACTAGCGTGTCATTCTTAATTATATCTAGATAGTCATGTCGGTCGCATTTATAGTATATTAGATGGTACCATAGATATAGACATGGCTTGCCTTATCTCATACAAAAACGTAATTTATGTATTAATTTAACGATGTACCGTTAATATCAAGATTGGATACATTATTAAATCCACCAATAGACGCAACAGTTCTATAAAACAGAAAGTAAGACCAAAATAAAACAAAACATTTAAAAAAGGAACAGAACACATGTTTTGGTCAGTTATGACAACGTATCCGCCCCCAACAGACCAAGCCAGCAGTTAAAGAACTAAAACCGACACACTACAATTGAGGCAAAAATAGTACTAGAAGAATAAGTAATTGCTCGAAGTACCAATAAAATCGACTACCACAGTTACAAGCAGAGAGAGGGAGAGAGACACAGAGAGAGAGAGACAGAGAGAGAGAGACAGAGAGAGAGAGACAGAGAGAGAGAGAGAGAGAGAGAGAGACAGAGAGAGAGAGACAGAGAGAGAGAGACAGAGAGAGAGAGACAGAGAGAGAGAGACAGAGAGAGAGAGACAGAGAGAGAGAGACAGAGAGAGAGAGACAGAGAGAGAGAGACAGAGAGAGAGAGACAGAGAGAGAGAGACAGAGAGAGAGAGACAGAGAGAGAGAGACAGAGAGAGAGAGACAGAGAGAGAGAGACAGAGAGAGAGAGACAGAGAGAGAGAGACAGAGAGACAATGTGTTTCTCTCTTCGTCCCTTCCTATCTCTTTCCTCTTCTCTCTGCTCTCTCTCTCTGTCTCTCTAGAGAGAGAGAGAGAGAGAGAGAGAGAGAGAGGGCAACAACGGTCCAAAGATTAACGTAAAAACTGTGTTAATGACACCGCCTAGACCGCCTAGACCCGAGGTGCTAAAATAGGTGACATATTGACCTTCCTTGATGGCCATAGTATTGGCACTGTAGCTGCCAACTCAACCAGTAATCAACGTGTATAATTCTACAAAAATAGTGTAAGAAAACCCGTAAAAATACGCCCTCTAGGCCTATGGTTATTAGTTCTTTATTGAACCTGTATTGACGTTCGATGGATTTAATATTAATATAGCAGAGCACGCTTTTGTCGCGAGAAAATTCGTATAATGAATTATTCATTAGGAGAACGGAAGAGTTACTCTTGGGGCATCAATACCATTCGGCTTTTAATTTTATTCTGTAACTAGGCGTCACTTGAGCAAAAAAAACAACAACAACAACAAAACAAAATTGAAAGGCTATGAGGCACTACAAATAGCATAGCCTGTAGAATGAAAAATCTAATCGAGCTGGCACAAAAATGCCTTATTGTCTTAAGAGAAATAAACTGTATTTTTGCACGATATGATAACTATGTTTAAGTCAAATTCATATCATGTATTCGTAGGGAATACATTTTTTAAAGAACAGTAATACAGCAATTTATTGTACATGTACTTTATATCGTACAGTTAGACCCGAAAATAATTCACTCTCAGGAAATGCCTACAACTCAATTCAGCCATTCCCATGTAATTTCTGTTTTGATAAGTCATAGGAATTACTTAAGAATGGCGGAATTTGAGGCTCTCCCGAGAATGTGTAGTTTTCGGACCTGACTGTAACATACTTATATAGATCTAGAGAAATTCACTGATGCAATACTATTAGTAGTAATTATTATTTTAATTTGTCGAAGACTAATTTCTGGCGTCTTCAAATTCTAGAAACTCACCACTGTCAAACATTCACATTCCGATCCACACAGACAGATCCCCTTGTGCAAGTTACTTAATAAATTAGCGCTTAGAGAGAAAGCGAGAGAGAGAGAGAGAGAGAGAGAGAGAGAGAGAGAGAGAGTGAGAGAGAGAGAGAGACAGACAGACAGACAGAGACAGACAGACAGACAAGCAGACAGAGACAGAGAGAGAAAGAAAGACAGAGAGACAGAGAGAGAGACACAGAGAGAGAGGCAGACAGACAGACAGACAGACAGACAGACAGACAGACAGACAGACAGACAGACAGACAGACAGACAGACAGACCGACACATAGACAGACAGACAGACAGACAAACATACAAACATACAGACAGACACACAGACACAGACAGAGTGAGACAGAGATAGAAAAAAAAAAGACTACGGACGAAAAAACACAGGTACGGTACAATTTATATGGAAACAGTCAGTAACTTCAAGTCTCTGTACTCACCGTGGATTCTGAGACTGGGTCTTCACTGCCTGATGAGTTTAGTCTGGCTTTGTCCAATGAGCCGATCTTGGGGGATGCTTTCTCCTTGAAGTCCAGCTTGTGAGACTCAATCTGAAGAACGAAAATCGATAATAATAATAATGATGATGGTGATAAAAAAAAATACCATCACGAACCTCCACCACCACTAAAAATAACAACAACAACAACAATAATAATAAAAGTAATGATGATAATAATAAAAGTAATGATAATAATAATAATAATAATAATAATAATAATAATAATAATAATAATAATAATAATAACAACAACAACAAATAGTATTGACGGAGAGGTGTAGACCAAAGAATAAATCTCGTTACTTTTAGATCAGTCAGCCTAATAATGGTAATAACCAAATATGCGTTGACATGAAAAGGGTTAAAAGGGTTCCAAAAACATTTCCGTGATAATTAGACGTGATCGATGAGAAAAAAAGTTGTAGTTGAGTCATTGAAAACTCATTTTAAAAAATACGTGTATGATCGTCTAGAGGTGGTTGAGTAAAAAAAAAATAAAGAAAGAAAGATGGTAAAGTGGAATGTGCACGATTAGAAAGAAAAACACATTGAAAGAATAATGGAAAGGGAAAAACATGTATCTACCAAAACAATACAAATTAAGTTTTAAGGAAACATAAAACCAAGGCGTTCGGAAATTGAAATTTAACCCTTGAAGTGTATGAATAAAGAACGAGAAATGGAAAAGAACTATAAAAAAAAAAAAACACAGCTTTTGCTGATCAATGTATTAAAATAAAAAAAAAATAAAAAATTATGAGTTAACATTTTAAATTTTTGATCTAGCACATTTACCAGGCTGAATAGAGGAAATTTAAAAATGAACAAATTTAGTGTGATTGGTGATGAGGTACAAGTTTTAAAAAATTCAAATATTAAATTGAACAAAACAGCATTTCATTTTATTTTATTATAATGATTAGTTATTTCAAAATGAAACCTCTATTACACTTGGCATTAATTGTGAGATAAGTAAAATTAGGAAATATTTGCAAAGGAGTTAAAGTGAAAGATGAAAAGATTTTGTAGCAATAATGAATTTTGATCACAACCATAATGAAAAAAGGCCATTTATTGGAATACAATATTAATTATGAATACTATAAACTATGATGAGAAAAGAGTAATTTTATAGGCTTTTCAGAAGTACAATAATTTCAGCAATATATTTTTCTACAAGCAGAAATTTTATAGATAATTTTATTAAACAGACTATGTATTGAGTTCTAAATGAGAGAAAAGGAGGAAAGGGAAAAAAATAAAACAAACATTGGGAATCTAATCACTAATATCATACACAGCAAACATCATGTTGATTAACGTCCATCAAAATTATTGCAATGAGGTTCTTTCAACATTAGAATGGTATTGAAAGAGAAATGCGAACCTTTAAAAATGTTTAGATGATTTTTTAGAGAAAAATATACAAAGAGATTATAGCAAAAAAGTACGTTTTTGTCAAGCTTTGTGCACGTTTTTTTCTGATACACATAAAACTCTACAGTTTATTAATGCTTAACAAGTGCGTAATGGGGAAAAAGAGGAATTGTAAAAAGGTGCTTAATGATGTAAAAACTGGCTGATGCTAAAAATAAACTGATCGTTGGAAAATACCATACAAGAAAATAGGTACATACAATGAAAAAACACTCTGCTTTAATCTTCAAATAAAAAAGAATATGACAAGTCTGCGTCGTCTCTTTAAAAATATCTTACAAACTAAAGAACAACTAACATGCTTCCAGCTTGTAACAAATCATTCAAAAGAAAGAAGAAAAATTAAAACAGTCAAAACTTTACAGCTAAACATGACGGGTAAAACGGTATTTCGCTGAGAGTCTTTGGTGTAATCATAGACAAAGACTTTTCGGTTTACGATGGTTTAAGAAAAATTATAATAACATAATCAAGAGGAGAAAAAGTCAACCTACAATAACTTTTGCACATTTGTATACAACAAATACTAAGGAATTGAATATAAAAGCTAAGGCTATCATTTTGTTTATTGCTTTGGGTTTTTGATTTGATATTTAGAATGATACAGAAAAGGCTGATGAATTACATTGCAAGTTATATATGTTTTGTATCACAACACTTAAAAACTACAGGGATAGAACATTGCTTCTATTACACTATCACGTTTAATTCTCAGGTCTATGCGAGCAAAAATAATGTTTTATCGTTGCTACTAGTAATTATTATTTTGAAAACATCAAGATAATGAGGTTTCTCAATTCTAAATAATTTGATATAATTTATTCGACCTGTAATTTGTCGACTAAACGCACACACCCCTTACTGCAGTATAAATAGTACCACTGAAGAAAGTACTTTCCATTGGAGTTAATGTGTTTGTATATAGTATTTTTAATAGACATAGAAATTATATTTTATAAAATTCAATTGAAACCGGTTTTCATGTGTATTAAAAGTAATGTATAAAAACCACCATGAATATCTACTGCATAGGTATAATAAAAACTCACATTTAAATTAGCCATTTATGTTACAAACACATTCACATTTTGATGACAGAATCTAATGGTACACATTAATTACTACTTAAAAAATTCACAAACATTGGAACAAAAGAATGTATGAAATGATGATCAGAAACAGTCGCTGGCAATAGAGCGAAAATAAAGTGAGTTGTTTGTATAAATATTTTAAAAAACAACAACAAACAAAATCACAACTAACACAAACAGTACGCCTTGAAAGGGCATTAACTCAGAAAAATCTATACTCTACTGATCTAGTACGAGTGATCGTACTTGAACATTTCCGCCACCAGGTTCGTGTTTGGCGTTGTCCAATGACCCAATTCGAGAGCCTACGTTCCACTCGAGTTTTTCAGACATTATCTGGAAATTCCAGTCCATTAAGATGTGAAATGAGATGTGATGGATTTACAAGGAGAGAAGAAGCTGATTATATAAATACACAGTGAAATCCCACGTGATATCAAAATCAAGGCGAGATTATTTTCCTGGTGTGTTTTGAAAAACATGTTTTGAAGATTAAAAACAAGAAACATGAAGTGAGGTACCATAATATGCTGGTTGGTTAAGTGAATATAGGAGTTGAGGTATAAATATATGCCTTTTAGTGGTACATGTTTGTGTAGTATTGTGATCATTTTCTGCAAAGCATTAAAAGGAGAAGATTTTGCTGAAATCAATAAAAGAACAAAAGTTTCTGCTAATGCCCGCCCCCCCCTCCCCCCCCCCCCCAAAAAAAAAAAAAAATAAAAAAATTCGAGAAGCACTTTAATAAGGTTCCAATTACCCCGACTTAGGTTTAGTGAGCTTCATGATTAATGAGCATTCGATTCAAGAGATAAGCGGGCATTTGCATAGGTATATGTAAACGCTATGATATGATTGATAGCTGGGTAGGATACGAGGTGAGCAGAATCTAAGCAACAGTAGGCAAGGATAGAAACAATAGACAACCAGCAGTTGAGCTAGAGCAGCACTGTAATATCATTTTGCTTGGGTGAAGGCAATTAATCCATGATATATTCCTTGAGTTCTCTTGTAATTAATATAATAATACAACACCTTGGTTTTCGATTCATTAAGTACCAGTATTGGTATTTCTATTGTGTGAGGTCTATTCCTTTATTTTGTTCACATATGAAAATTGATACGACTTTTGCTTTACATGTATGTTGTTTGGAGTTGGAGATATTAAAATATTGATACATGTTCTGAAAAGAAAATGCAGATCATAAAAATGAAGAGACAATAAAGAGATACTATGCTTGGTGTTGTTTCTGCAATGAAAATTACTTCTGTCACCTAAATTTGTGACTTTTCAACTGGAGGGTTAATTGGTTTGATTTACAACCCAACTCTGATTAACTGAAATAGTCCCCACAAAAGCATTAACTTTTGTCTCACCTGTTTGTCACCCCCACCCGGTTTGTGATTGGCGTTTTCCAGAGATCCAATTTTGGACTGCGCCTTCCATTCCGTCTTCTGCACCTCGATCTATAGTCAGAGGGAGGAGCGAGCAAAACTAGGTCAGACGGATAGGAAATGGCGTCTGTTTCCCACAACTCAGAACAAAGGGGCCGGATACAAGTTTGGAGTTGCGCAGTTATCTCGCCTGTTTTTGATTTCCGCGCTTAAAATTTTAATTGTTTCCCGACTGCGTTTAATTTACAGGCTTTTTGATATACCAATGATTTGAAAATTGAAAACATATTCGATCAATAATTATGTCGAAGATTTTGTAATTGGTTCTAAGAAGGGTATTGGAACAAAACAAGCATTATGATTTCAAATGAACTGGCGAAAAAAAACCAAACAGGAAATGCCTCAATGTAACGTTTGCGAAATAAATAAAGCAAAAATGCATAAAAAATGAAAATTCTCAATTTAAAAAGCCTTGTATCCGACCGAACAGGGAAAAATCGCAACAAAAATGTTGTTATTAACTGCTTAAGCACTTACACTACAAAAATATAATTGCAGTTGCTGGGTTTTTTTTTAATATTCTGAACAAATATTTTACATCTCAAAAAATCTATTGTATTTAAAATTTAAAGAATTCTCACGTGTAAAACGAAGAAATTAAAAATTAAGTCTAAAAAGGAAATACTCGTGAAAGGAAATAGAACTAAAGTTTTTTTGTAATATCTAAGTGTAAATCTTACATGCACTTGTTATCCTATAACTTCTTCGAATTTAGTATGAATAAATGACTACTAGATTGATCTTATTGAAAATTAGGACTTTCACAACACCAAAACTAAGCTTCTAAGAAAACGATCTAATGTAATTCACAGGATAACTTTTTCGCAGAAGCACAAACAGCCCATCAGAGGAGGACTTTTATATTGTGTTTGTGCTTCTGCGAAACTTCATATCCTGTGGTGGTACAAGCATAGCATAAGTAAATTAAGTATGAAGTTGAATACAACAAGCAAAGGAAAATATCCTAAACAGGGGTTAGACTAAGCAGTTGATGAAAAATTAAATTAGTTAGATTCAAAACTACATTGAGTGAGTAAAACAGGGATATCGTCATTTTATTGACAAATACATCACATTCTATGACTAGCTTTTTATTATTTCTAAAGAACGTTTGTCAAGTAATGGACTGTGTAATTTTAGTTAGAAATTAAAAACAAAACAAAAAAGAAAGAAAAGAAATTTAACATTTTAAAAAGTAAAATCTAGCAATTGACAAATTTTAAACACTTACTACATTTTAACAACCAGATTGTTGTAACTCAAGTATACAAATACTTCTACAATAAAATGGGAACTATCATCAGTTTATGTTTATAATTCATAATTATGTGTGTTGACAGGTTTTAAACTAACTTGAAATTGGGTTATTTTTCTTGATTTCTGATAGAAAAAGAATCTGGTACAACAGAGCCATTTGCCGTGGTCCCGTCATCACTGTTATATCCGGATTTCACAGTTAGCGAAACGGTACGAACTTTTTAGATCCCACCCTCTCTTTACTTTTCCAAGAAAAAAAATAGTTTCTATTCAATCTACGATAAAACTTATGTTGTTGCATGGTGTTGATAGAAGATGTGCTGATTGAATTTTTTTTAAAGTGATATCATGAGTCCTTCGGAAATGCTTGGTACTATGGTAGTTTGTGGAACGGTTAGACGTCAGATGGTTAATTCTAAGCTACAGATCTAAATAATCTCTACATGTGTCTAGTTGTAATGATAAATAACAACTACAAGAAATATAACACTGGCTAAGCATCGTCGAATATTTCGGTCGAATGAATCAATAAACCGCGCTATGATAGAATCTGGAGTACGATAATTTGGCTAGAACCAAAAAGATTTATGCTGTTATTTTATGTGCCTTCAAGCAGTATAATAACTTTCAAATAATTTCCAAACTAATGAACGTGTATGGCTTTTCTTTTTTGTTACGCCAAAATTGTATAACTGTTTTGCTCCTTCTCATAAAAAGACGTTAAACGATAGGTCTATTTATAATGATTTAACTTAATATTAAAAAAGAAAGATTATTATTAGATCAAATGCATGCCTTTACCACACACAAATTATTGCTAGGAAAAGAAGAGTGTCAATATTTTAGCTATTCATAATCAATATTAGTCACGATGGAAAAGAATAGAAACCGAAAAAGAGACTCTGATCAAATAATTTGGTTAATGAGGTTGGTTAAAACTTTAGGTGGGTTTATCAGTGTAAGGGCATACTTTAAGGCGCGTTCCTCATTTTAAAGATACGTCCATTATTTTAGTTCCAGAAACAGCAGAGAGAACGCTGTACCGTATTTACAATTTTAAGCGCGATGATATTATGGTGGCTACATCTAGATCAGTTTGTTTGTTGTTAACTGAACAAGAGAATAGTACAAACACCCAGTGTGTACTATATATTTACACTTTTAAGCGCTATGATAATTATTGTGGCTACATCTAGATTTTTTTGTGTGTGTTAAGACCTAACAAGACAACTGAAAACAGCCAGTATGTACTATACAGTACCTATGGTCACATGTGCGACTCTTTGTTTTGTTAAGAGAAAGGAGGAGTGTGGTTATTAGCTGGAGAACGTCTGAGTTGAGATTACCTTAACATCGCCCCCTCCAGGGGTGTGCCGTACTTTTTCTAATGACTTGATCTTGGAATTCGCATCCCAACTGAGTTTCTGGTTCTCTATCTACGCTCAGCAAAGCAAAACAAAAACAAAAAAATGCTGTGTGAAAACAGTTCCTTAAAAAATCACACAGAAAAACAACACCAACAACACTGCGAAAGGCCAACAATGAAAAATTGGAGAATCTAACCAACAGTGATAAATATCATTTAAAGTTAGTAAAAAATGGATGGAATAATACAAAGCAGTCGATAGAATCTTACTAAATGACAACAAAACGTTTTTAGGAAAAGGGGGACTGTTATCCTTAAACAGTACATAGAAAACCACAAGATAACTACATGTATGTCTATTTTACAATCTTTCTGAATACCGTTATATAGGCAAAAGGCCATCGAGCTGCAATAACTTGCGAACATTTCAAAGTACTGTCTAAGTTTGTATTTTCCATGAATGGTTTTAAAAAACCGCATATAGGCCTAGTGTAAAAAAGGACACTGATCTTAAAAGGAATCAAACTTTTAGTATTCGCATTTAGGATGTTTTCTACAAAAAGTATCTCTTAAGCTCAAATCAACCACCGTTTTCCTTTTTGACAGATCATCCTGTACGTTCTAAGTGTTTTCGTGCATATATTATAGAAAGTGGCTATTTGTCCGGTAATTGGACAAATAACCAAAAGGCTGCTCCCCCGGTAACTCGCCAAATAGTCAAAAGGCTGTTACCTGACAAATAGCCACTTCCGATATTTTACGTTCCAATAGTGGACTTTTGCTATGTGTTTACCTGTACAGTTCCACCACCTGGGGTATGGTGGACCTTCTCTAATGATTTGATTTTTGAGCCCGCGTCCCAATTCAGTTTCTGGTTCTCTATCTATAACCGGAAAAAAAATAGAATAGGCGCAGAGTCACCGTTTTAACCATCCAAAGTTCCACACATTCATCTATTGAAACATTGTTTTACAATATTATTCAGTTCAATTTTTTAAATAGTTAACTAAAAACTGTCATTCACGTTCTTTTATTTCTGGGGAAAAATGAGTTTTCGAGATAACTTATACACCTCAGTATGTTATGATTTATTTCTAAAAATTCTTAAATCGTACTTCCACTATTCGGTTGTCATTTAAATTATAATTATTATTTAAAATCACAAAACGATTCAATTGCAAAAAAAATATTCAAAAATGACTTTTTGTAGGCTTTAAATTGGTTTGTAGTGATATAGATCTAGATCTAACGATGACTTCTCTTCTTATCTACACAACCTAACCTGAGCATAGATCTACACCAGACTTAACAGTGGTGAGATAGGTTTACCTTAACATCACCCCCTCCGGGGACATGGCGAACTTTTTCTAAAGATTTGATCTTTGATCCTGCCTCCCAATTCAACTTTTGGTTCTCAATCTACGACAGCCACACAGAACAAAGTGGGAGAAGAAAAAAAATAAGAAATGATTCTGTCAAATCGGTTAAAAAGCCTCGCCATATTCTTTTCATGTCCCTAATTTTGGCTACGAAGAATTTTAAACTAAGTGGTCTGACGACATAGGCAGAAAAAAATGTTGAGTTTTCTTGGAAATATCATCGTTGCTTTTAATGGAAATAAAATTAGAGAGATCAAGTTGGAAGAAGTAACTTCACTTTTTTAACAGGTCTTGAGGTAATTCATTTTTTTTACATCTCATAAAAGATGTTGAACCATGCATTGTAGATTGTTGAAGACGTGTAAAAGGTTTAACAATAAATTGTCAAGTTTTGTTCTAAGATTTGATTATTGTAATGCAGTTACCTTGACATCCCCACCTCCCGGATTGTGGTGGACTTTTTCTAAAGATTTGATCTTGGAGTCTGCCTCCCATTTCAGTTTCTGGTTTTCTATCTATGGTAGCCAAGGCGGAGGGATATGCAAGAAAATATATTTTGTCGTGAAAGTCTGTTTCAATTATACCATCCGTGCAAAAATCTATACAGGTGGGGTCCATTTAACACGAATTACAGAGAAAGATGTTTAAACTTAGACCATCTGCTTCATGCATTGGATTTAACAGTCACATTTTTGCTTAACGACTTTTATGCAGTAATGCAGTAACCTAAACAAGATATTAACTCCAATCTAAATTCTCATGCCAAACACTAAAAGTTCACCGATTGTATTCTGGCAATTTTTGAATTTGTAAGTAAGTACCCTTCAATGCGATATTGATATAGACACAGTTCAAACAAAATAATTATCTTTCTTAAAATGTTTCAATTAGAGAGCTACACCTGTACTGTTGAATACAAGAGATATATTCTTGGAATTCAAGTGATTAAGTCAAACCAAATAGAGATAGACACAGTTCAAATAAAATTATGTTTCTTTAAATGTTTCAACTAGAGAGCTACAAAAGTACTGTTGAATACAAACGATATGTTCTTGGAATTCAAGTGATTGAGTCAAATTTGGTCAGAGATGGACACAGTTCAAATAAAATTATCTTCCTTTAAATGTTTCAACTAGAGAGCTACAACTGTACTGTTGAAATACAAGAGATATATTCTTAGAATTCAAGTGATTGAGTCAGATTAATTCAAATAAAATTATTTTTCTTTAAATATTTCAACTAGAGAGCTACACCTGTACTGTTGAATACAAGAGATATATTCTTGGAATTCAAGTGATTGGGTCAAATTAATTCAAATAAAATTATGTTTCTTTAAATATTTCAACTAGAGAGCTACACCTGTACTGTTGAATACAAGAGATATATTCTTGGAATTCAAGTGATTGAGTCAAATCAGGCAGAGATATTTATTACCTTAACATCTCCCCCGCCAGGACTGTGATTCACTTTTTCTAAAGACTTGATTTTCGAGTTTGCTTCCCATGTGAGTTTCTGGTTTTCTATCTACAATAGATAGAGCACAAAGAACACCAAATGGCGACGGTTGTGAGAGATGATTTCAGGAGAGGATCAGACATTAAAGGGTTAAAACTAAAAGATGGTGCAGGACAACAAAGTAAGAAATAACTCAACAGGGATTTGTCTAAAATTGTTTCTTGAAGAAACTTATAGATCTAGGTCTAGCCTATTTCTTATGGTAGAGCTGTTTCTTTCACAGACTAGAAATTACAAGTATTATGTGCATTTAAAAGTGATGTGATGATTAATTTGTGTTTGGCGCTGCGAAAAAACTAGAAATTTGAATTTTGAGAGGAAAGAAAACGAAAATTATTTCAACTATCTTGTACTGCCCTATGATATAACCGGATCACCAAAAACTTGTTCAGTCCAATGTTAGTTCATTTTGATCTTTGAAAACTCTCGTAAAACTGCAAATAAGTTAACCATAATTATAGAAGGTATATTCAGTTCATACTGAAGCTCGCAGATTTCAAATTTTGTACCAAGTAAAGTGAAGGTTGGAGTGACACAGGAGACCAAACCAAGATCACAAAATTACCTGTACATTTCCACCACCGGGGCAATGTTTCACCTTCTCTAATGACCTGATCTTTGAATTCGCCTGCCAATTAAGTTTCTGGGTCTCTACCTAGTGTCCATTAAAAAAAAATAAAGAGAAGATGTTCTGGATAAAAGAATATCGTGTGTAGTGCAAAGAGTTGAAGGAGGTTTTGGTACCAAAGGTATCGAACCAAATGATGGGAAAGTATTGTGTGCACTTAAGAGTTATGTGATGATTCGCGTTTGGCCCTGCAAAGGAACTAGAATCTAGAGCTTTCTATTTTGAGAGAAAAGAAAACTAAAGTTATTTCAACAATCTTGTACAACCGTACAGTGGGATCACTAAAAAATTGCGGAGTCCAATTTTAGGTGATTCTGATCTTTGAAAACTCCAATAAACCTGCAAATAGGTTACTCATATAGAAGGTATATTCAGTTTATACTGAAGCTCGCAGATTTCAAATTCTGTACCAAGTAAAGTGAAGGTTGGAGTGACACAGGAGACCAAACCAAGATCACAAAATTACCTGTACATTTCCACCACCGGGGCAATGTTTCACCTTCTCTAATGACCTGATCTTTGAATTCGCCTGCCAATTAAGTTTCTGGGTCTCTACCTAGTGTCCATTAAAAAAAAATAAAGAGAAGATGTTCTGGATAAAAGAATATCGTGTGTAGTGCAAAGAATTGAAGCGAGGTTTAGTTGTACCAAAGGTATCGAACCAAATGATGGGAAAGTATTGTGTGCACTTAAGAGTTATGTGATGATTCGCGTTTGGCCCTGCAAAGGAACTAGAATCTAGAGCTTTCTATTTTGAGAGGAAAGAAAACCAAAATCATTTCAACTATCTTGTACAACCGTACAGTGGGATCACTAAAAAATTGCGGAGTCCAATTTTAGGTGATTCTGATCTTTGAAAACTCCAATAAAACTGCAAATAGGTTAAACCATATAGACGTTTATACTGAAGCTCGCAGATTTCAAATTCTGTACCAAGTAAAGTGAAGGTTGGAGTGACACAGGAGACCAAACCAAGATCACAAAATTACCTGTACATTTCCACCACCGGGGCAATGTTTCACCTTCTCTAACGACCTGATCTTTGAATTCGCCTCCCAATTAAGTTTCTGGGTCTCTACCTAGTGTCCATAAAAAAAACAATGAAGAGAAGATCTTCTGGATAAAAGAATATCGTGCGTAGTGCAAAGAATTGAAGCGAGGTTTAGTTGTACCAAAGGTACTGAATCAAAGAAAAGAAAGAGTGATACAAAGATCTATAGACGAGATAGATAAACATAGGGCGAAGGGGAGAGAGGTAGAGAGAAAGAGAGAGAAAGAGAGAAAGAGAGGAGAGAGAGAGAGAGAGAGAGAGAGAGAGAGAGAGAGAGAGAGAGAGAGAGAGAGAGAGAGAGAGAGAGAGAGAGAATATTTAGGAGGCGCTACCCTATAGTAAAGCTACATAAACAAGCGTCAGTTAATCATAAAAGAGTTAACAATAATAGTAACGGTAGAGAGGTCCATTGTATTCTGCAAAGCGAAAGTAACATAACCTAAAACTAATTCCGATCTAGGAATGCTTTAACTATGCATTACTAGAAATAAATTCCTGTGTGTCTGATTGAAGACAAGAGAAAAAAGTATTTTTTTTTTTCTTTCTATGAGTACTCACTAATGAAAACTGTTTATGTTTGTGATACAATTTTTTCTTTGCTTCAGTGAAGACAGTGCCCGTGTATGTAAGATTGGTTCTATAACCTTAACATAAATCTTTCTAGTACACAAAACTACCAGAAACAAATATTGTTTATACATAAGAGTTTGAATAGAGTTAAAATGGTTATGTATCCGGTCCAATTATTCTACCAGGGAAGAGATATAACAGTTACTAATACGCTACTGTACAGTTTTGGATAAAAATAGACAAAATATTAAGTACAATAAAATACAATTTTATGACAGTTTCATGCTGATATGGAGAAAATATGTCTAAATGAAGCTATATAGAAGAATAGACGTAGAAGGAGAGCATTACGTTCAGTTTCTTTCTTTGTATAGTGTTTACTATAATATATTATTTATTGAAATTAAACCGTTGTTGTTAAGGCAAATAAGCATTATATATAGATGATTTGATTAAAAGTATCAATTTTGGCTTTGAGAAAACTTGGAAGGAAAGTGTCTTTCTTACTTAGATCATTTTTTTAATCAAACCATGAGTGTTACGGCAAATTAACATATATATAGATGATTAAAAGTATCAATTTTGGCTTTGAGAAAACTTGGAAGGAAAGTGTCTTTCTTACTTATTTAATAATTTCATTTCAATTATTGGTGAGGGTATGCCGATAATAAACAATTTCAAAATAACAAAGCATATTGTAGAGAGAGAGAGAGAGAGAGAGAGAGAGAGAGAGAGGAGAGAGAGAGAGAGAAGAGAGAGAGAGAGAGAGAGAGAGAGAGAGAGACAGAGAGAAGAAGAGAGACAGACAGACAGATAGACAGACAGACCGACAGACAGTTGTACAGTCAGACAGACAGAGAAGAGGGATATGTAGGTGTTAGTGCTCTAATCGAAGCTATGATGAAATATAGAGCTAAGCTGGTACAGCATACAGTGTGTACTTTGCCCTGCTCATTGGTTATACACTATGATAGTATGAATGTATAAATATCATAAATTACTGTCTAGGGTTAGTTTCTCTTTCGCGGTTCCTTTACCTTCTTATCTCCCCCTCCTGGGCTGTGGTGGACTTTTTCTAAGGATTTGATTCTCGAACTAGCCTCCCACGCCACTTTCTGGGTCTCTATCTACATGCGGGAGATAGTGGGGTGGGGTACAGGGTGGGGCCGTTGAACAGAGGGTTGTTGTTTTTTTGGTTTTCAAAATAGGTGAGGGATACCCATGACAGACAAGACAACACGGTACATGACTTTGTATCCTAGTTCTAACGTAGGAGGTGCATGTATTTGTTTTTATACCACATGGAAAATAAAAGCTCAAGAAGTGATGATGAAAATACAAATTTGAAGAAAAATGACAAGGATGAAAAAATGAAGCGGAAAGTAAATTGCGGGACAGTGTGAAATATGTAAAAAAGGAGATAAAACTCTGTAATTAAATAAATAAAAACATTAGACAATGTAGTGTAAATCTGTAAGAGACATTAATAATAAAGTAAGTTGTGTGCATCTGAATAGTAAGTACAATAAAAATCGAACTAATTACAAAATGCAACTCCAAACGGGGTGACAATATGAAAGAGCAAACGATAATAACAGAATAAAAATGCAGTGCTTGACTAAAATACATATATAAATATTATAAATGCATTACTATTATAGTGTGTTCCATATTAATCAATGTGTATAGGTGTACACAATATAGCAATGGATAACAATCTGAAGAAAATCTATGAGAAAACATGATAGGAGATAACAGTGAATGAACAGTAAAATAAAAAAAAATCATGTTTTATAATTGTATCTTGGGAATGATGATCAGAAAAGATTATATGCCTGCTCTTAAAAAAGGAACTTTCTTTGTCATTTTTGTAATGATGGAATATTGAAAATGAAGAGGCTTTTGTTTTAAAGTCATAAATTTGAATAATACGTGCTCTAAACTCTTCTACTTTACATTTTTTTCTTAATTTTTTTAAAACCTGACCCAATAAAATGCAAAATTATTACATGTATTATTAGATAAAGATTTATTGTAATATGTTTTTAAACCTTTAGCTTGTTTGTGTAGTGGTGAAAATTAAGAATTGCTCTTTGGGTTTTGCCATAACTACGATTGTATAAACAAAGTTCAATAAAACTGAGAAAAAAAGAACCACGAAAAAAACGACGCCAAGGTGAATAAAAAAAACGTCGAAAGTGACAACTAGAACATCGTGAAGGTCTAGATCTAGATCTAGCTGATTGAGGACCACTGTACACGACGACTGTACAAAGTGACAAGGGCAGACTACCGGTACAAGGTGTGTTACCTTCTTATCTCCCCCTCCGGGTACGTGCTTGGCATTGTCTAAAGAGCCGATCTTGGAATTTGCATCCCATTTGAGTTTCTGGACCTCAACCTAGCTCAGTTTATGGACAAAACAAAAACACAGACAACTGCTTATCAATAAGGTGTTTTGGAATAAGGTGTGTTTCTTGGTTGAAAATTTATTGATGTATCTTTAAAACCTGACCGTATAACTTGTCTTCATCATCGGTTTTAACTGCATCTATACTAAAAATCCGATGGCTGAGAGTTAACTAGTTCAATCTCTTTCAAACTGAGAAAAATGTCGTCAATTTTTTAATGTCTAAATCTTTAAATACACCCTTTCACCCCTTTGCATGATTTCCTTCTTGTGTATCTATTATAATGTTAAGAACTTTGATTTTGATAACATTGAACTTGTGATTTCAGACATTTCAGTCATACCATCGCCTGGTGAACCAGTAGACAATGGAGTTAGAACTAGTTAACTCTCATCCCAAGAATTTTTCAGAACAAAAGCCAAAATACATGCTTTATCATACAAAAGATTCATGGAAAGCTTAAGCACAATCTATGCCGCATCATCTGGAGGGTAGCAACTGCAACCAATGCTGGGTTTAAAAATTGTTTTCACTATTTGCTATAAATAGAAATCTGTGTTTTCACTTCATACTTGTGGTTATAATAGGATAAAACTTTAAATGCGATTTTGGATTGTATCCTTTTTCATCGTTAAATGCTAAAGAAATAGGCGAAGAGGGGCAAATAATATTTTTTTTTAAATGGGGTGGATAAGAAAAAAAAATTCAAAGGGGTAATAAAGAGGCAAAAACATGCAACTTAAGAAAGTGATGAATATTCTACAAAGCAGTAGTAAACTTAACCATGTTTATTTCCAAAATCAATAGAGTAAAAAATGTTTTTAAATTTTGACTAGCTTGCTGCATGACAAGTCTTTATGCCTGAAAGCAAGAATAAATTGTTTCGCTTGCTGCATTAAGTGTAGTGAACCCTCCAATAGTGAGTACATTTTCACTGGGCTTTGTAGAGCTTTTTGTTTGGTTGGGTTGGTTTAACGTCCAACAGCAGCACTATATAGGCTATATTGTGGACGGGCCCCAAGACTGACGTCTGACAATTTTATGTGCTGCCACACACGAGACATGGCGGGGATACCATGACTCCTGTCTCAGCCGTTCACATTAAACTGACACCGACCCAACCAGTAGGAAGCGCAATCTCTAGGGCTCGAACACGGACCTTGTGTTGGAAGTCGATGTTCTACCCCGGGCCACCGCGCCCCCTGCATTTAGAGTAGGGAAACCTAAGCATTTATTCTTGATAAGCAATGACAGATTGTCATTGACAAGATCTAGCAATAGAACGGTAAAGAGTTGACAAGATCTAGCAATAGAACGGTAAAGAGTGAATGATCGGAAACCTAAGTGATTTTTGATAACAGTTTTAATCAGCTGTTCTGAATCTGCATGAAAAGCATAATATTATGTTTCATGCATGCTGAGTTCATAAAGCAGTGATCATGCAACAAGCCAGTAGAGGGTTAAACAGAATTCAGAGTAAAATCTTAGATAGTAGAGAGAGAGTGAAATGTTGATTGAGCGGAAGGAGCGAGAGAAAGAGAGATAATTGAGAGAGTGAGGGTTAAGAGTGGGAGAAAGAAACAGAAAAAGAGGGAGATTGAGAGAGAGAGAGAGAGAGAGAGAGAGAGAGAGAGAGAGAAACAGAATACGAGGGAGGGGAAGAGAGAGGGGAGAGATTGATAGCCATCGACAAAGGAGAAGTGAGAGAGACAAAGATATAAAGACGTAGAGAAACATAGATAATTCGAAAGAATGAATGAGATATATATATATAAAGAGAGAAAGATAGATAGATAAGTCAATAGAAAGAAAAAAAGGAAAAGGATAGAGAGAGAGTGGGCTGTACCTTTTTGTCACCTCCGCCGGGCACATGCTTGGCGTTGTCAAGAGATCCGATTCTGGACTCGACCTTCCACTCCAGTTTCTTAGTCTCAATCTAGCCGTCCCGAGGGGGGAGGGGGAGAGGGGTTAGGGCGAATGGGACAGGAACAGGAGAAATGCATCCCAAGAAGAGAGGAAGAGAGAGAGAGAGAAAGTAGGTAGAGCAAGAGAGGCAGGGTCATAGCGACATTCGAAGAGAGATGGATAGAGATAGGACCATAGTGACGGACCAGATAGGGGGTGAAAGAAATCGAAAGGACACAGGAAGAAAATGCGACAGACAGATAGAGGGTGATAGAGACATAGAAAGGAAGAGATAGAAAGAAAGAAAGAAAGAAAGAAAGAGGAAGAGTGAGGGAGGCGTTGTGGAATTGTCAGGATGCAAAAGCCAAGCAAAATGGTGGGGGTAAAGGAATGGGGTGGATGGGGAAAAAAATTCAAGCAAGCATTAGCTCACACCCCAGGCCGATGCAAGTATCGATGACTGACACAACAAACAATGCGACAGATGAAATCAATGCATGGAGTAATTATTGATCAATGAACGGTGAGACAGAAACAAAAAGGAAGGGTTGCAGAACTGGCGGAATATGCCGTTTCTTTTCCAGTAATTTTATGGCTTTTGTTTGATTTGCTTAAGTTGTTTAGAAATTGGTTTAAATAGTGCATTCCGAAGTATAATCTGATGTATTGTCGTGTTAATGTTATCAATTATCTGAAGGGCCTGTTCTTGTTGTCAAATCAATATTGATTTAACTTTTTGGTCTTTTATTTGACACACTGGCAGCTTTGGGGAAGTAAAAAACAACAACCGTCTAATTACCATAGCTGGTTTCCTTTATGATAGTGTCATTCAAAGGCAGGAAAAATAAGATCGCGATTGATCATAATATTATCCATCTTTTTCAAAAAGATAATACTTTTTCTTTTTTATTCTCTGGTGAATTCGTCAGCAAGGATTTTTATCAAATACAAAAAAAAATATACGTTGAAAAAAACTTGTTAAAGATAATAAGATGGGAGCTTTTAGCAAAATCATTTCCTACGGTCATGTCATACCCTTACTAGTAATAATTCCATGGTGATACTTTTTAATTGATGATCAAGTAGTCAAGGTGCTGATGCTTTAGTTTCTTGAACAAAAAAGAAGAGCTCATAGCCTTCTTACGGTCTTGTCATACCCTTACAAGTAATAATTCCAAGGTGATATTTTTTAATTGATGATCAAGTACTGATGCTTTAGATTCTTGAACAAAAAATGAAGAGCTCATATCTAGCATGAACATTCAAAGCAACAGTGAACAACATAAAAGTAGCGCGATGACAACAATGCCAGTTTAACAGCCCGTGGGTGCAATCCCGTGTGTAAAAATAGTACATAGTATCACTATAAGGCTACCAGTTCAGCAAAGCACATTCACATGCGTCGTGTGCAAAACAGATTCTTGTTGTTATGCGATTAAGCCAGGCATTCGGTTATATTGTTTGTGTTTTACTGTTATACGGTTAAGCCAAACATTCGGTTACATTATTTGTTCGTGATTCATGAATTGGTGAAGATTGAGAATAATATTATTATCTGTTGTTGTTGTTGTTGTTGTTGTTGTTGTTGTTGTTGTTGTTGTTGTTGTTTGTTGTTGTTCTTGTTGTTGTTGTTGTTGTTGTTGTTGTTGTTGTTGTTGTTGTTGTTGTATGTTTTAGATGAAGGTCATTACTCATTTTTTAAATGCCTGGAGAGTAAAAAAAACAACAGCAACTAAGTTTAACGTAACTATTGCTATCGCTATCTCTTTCTGAACTTCTACCATGCCAATAAATCTTCCTATGATCCAATAACTTGAGGCGTCTTCACATTTTACACAGCGAACATTGATTGCACCCAGTAAAATAGATTTTTGCTTTGGATCTAAGCTGGGTTTTCCTTCAATATTTGGAGTTTATGACTAAAGATGTAACGAGATCATTTATATGTTCATCATTCTAATCCACCTATGGCACCACGGCTTCTTATGGTTCAGCAGCTACAGCTTTGTTTTTGGATTTAGGCTGGAGTTTCCTTTAATATTTGGACGTTATGACCAAAGCTACGCTCGTATAACGAGACTATTTCTATCTTCATCATTCGAATTTTGGGGGAGGAGTTTTCTATGGCACCACGCTTTCTTGTGTTTCAATAGCTACAGCTACCTTTACATTTAACCAATACGTGTATAGAGTAAATAGTAACAAATCTGATGATAAGAGTACAAAGATACAACACAGTACAAATAAGTATATGACATTTACAATGATAGATGAAAGATGCATGAATGAATGTATGAAAACAAACCGGAACAAAACAACAATGATAGTATGCTATGATTGATAGCTTTGAGGGTAGATCATGTTTTAGGACATATTTTTGATGTGTGAAATGTACTGTATTACATACAATGGAATGAATAACATGGAAAAATTGACACGATTTCGATGAAAACAGTACAAGTATAAGTACAGTAAATAGGTATAAAGTTTGTGAACGTACATTATTAATCACATAATTCACATTTCAAATAAGAAAAAACAAAACATGATCAATATCATCAAACATTTTTCCAAGATAAATTTCTACATTTTGAAAAAAATATTGAAGCCATAATCAGTGTTTGACAATTGAGATAAGATAAAAACAAAACGTTCATCATTATTGGAAATAGAAAGAAACTTATAAACCTTCACTTCTATGTCCAAATATGTAAAAAAAGACTCACATTTTTGTTATGTACAGGAAAAATGGGAGAATAAAAAAGAGAACCCCCGCACTCAAAATGATTGACCCAATGGTACAAGATGAAAACCATTCAAATCATCTATAAATGAATTAGAAAATAAGTCTTGATTTAAATAAACCTTGCACATATATCCACGCTGTCTATTGCTTTTAAGGAAAAAAATAGAAACAAAAAGGGGAGGGAACTAGGACTTAACAAAAGCACACAAAAAATACTAGAGTAAGGTCCCTTACCTTCTTGTCACCCCCTGTTGGCTTGTGGGTAGCGTTTTCAAGGGAGCCAATTTTGGATTTGGCTTCCACCTTCAGCTTGCGGCTCTCGATTTTCACCTGACCTCCTCCTGAGAAAGTGGAAGAGCAAAGGTTCGATCATGTAATACGTTTAGGGTAATGATAGGCCTTTTAGGTAGTGTGTGATGGAGATGAAATTAAAGTTGCTATACTTTACTTTTCTGATAGAGCAGCCACTTGAGCCTGCGCCCTTCGACTTAAAGCTGCTATTAAGGGAAAATTTGGTCTAAGATTTTAATATTACAATTACGTTGATGTAAATCATTGAAAAAAAAAAAAAAAAAAAAAAAAAGAGTGTGCGAGTACAAGGGGAGGAAGAGGAGAAGTTTCAGTCAGTGGAGTATGTAGCCTCTAAACTGTAGCCCAGACAATTCTTCCAGTTTTAAAACTCAGCCACTAGACTATACCATGGACGGATCTAGAGAATGACATCTGACAATTTTTTTATATGCTGCCACATAGAGACAGAGCATTGATACTATAATTTTACCAATAACATTGTTCTGACACTGACCAAAACAGTAGGGGACAAAATCCGAACCAAAGAAATCAAGCCTCATTGTTTTTAAAAATGTTTTATGTTTCCATTGGTATCTTGTCGATTTCTTTTCTTTATTTCCACACATTTCTTTTTGTTATGCATTTCGATTTTTTGTTGCTGCTGTTGTTGTTTTTGTTGCCGCTGTTATTATTTTCTTTCTCTTTTTTTTTTAACATCCACTGAGAGGCTTACCTGGCTTATGGTCCATCTTGTCCTTGGACCCAACTTTGCTGGTGACATTTGTGTAGTCTGTCTTCTTACTGGTGATTTTGACCTGCGGGGACATTTTAGCCATTGCTATACATATATCACGACTCACGAACAAAATCACTTATAAAATATATATCAAATGATTACATAAAAACACAATAAGCACCAAATTCATATTCTCTCTTTCTTTCTCTCTCTCTCTTTCTCTCTCTCTCTCTCTCTGTCTTTCTCTCTCTCTCTCTCTCTATCTATCTATCTATCTATCTATCTATCTATCTATCTATCTATCTCTCTATCTATCTATCTATCTATCTATCTATCTATCTATCTATCTATCT
>RQTK01000136.1:618847-626347 GCA_003991915.1 Elysia chlorotica
GGGGGGGGGGGGGGGGGGAGAGGGAGAGAGGTGAGGAGGACGCAAAAAAGCATTGTTTGAACAGTTTTAAGGCTTGCCACGTCATAGCAGTGTAGAGAACAGATACAAAACGTTGTGAAGACAATAATAATTACTTTTTTTTTATCTTATGTATCATTTTATTATTTTTTTTGTATCGGCCAAAACATAAACGGAAAAACACACTTTAATAGTTTTAAAATGTTTCTGACATTACGAAGGCCTACATCATCATAGTTATGTGTAGAAAATTATAATACTTATTATTTATAAACTACGCGAACATGAAGTTAGTAACTGCATCATGGGTATAGAAATAAAATATTTTTGCAGACATCGAACCATGACTTTTCACGACTTGTCAAACTTATCACGGAAAGTGTTTGTGTACGTGTCGGCGCATAATTCAATAATTTGCAAGCAATAGATAGAGAAACCACCAATTTGACATTCTTTTTGGTGCTCGCTAGATTTGCAAAGACGTACAGCTTAAAGACCATTGCGTGAGGCTGTCTTGGTGCAGTGTTTGTCTTGTTTTGACTGATAGTTGTCATAGTACCACCACTACCTACCTGTAGCACTTACTATTATTATTATTATTATTATTATTATTATTATTATTATTATTATTATCATTATTATTATTGAATGCTAACCCCATCTGCGTATTTTTGTGGTTGGCACTGTCTTTAACCCAAAATTAGAGGTGTTGTGATAACGGGACCGATGATGGAAACGAAGACGAAAGCAACGGAATCTGCACCGGTGTCAAATATCAAATAATGGTAACAAAGACTTGCGGAACCAACGAACAGAAACCTTTTTTTTTTTTTTTATAAACATTTTTTTTTATTACAATCAGAATCAGGTCATAGCAATGATGCTAGTTTAAATAGTTTGAAAGATCTAGAGCGTGCATTGCTTTGTATAGCGTCTAAACTTTAAGTTCAACTGCTTCATGGTTGTTGTTTTTTCAGAGACTAGAAACCTCTCTAAGTAGGTAACCTTTTTTCTGGAATGGCGCGGAATTCCATCCACTCATCCAAATACTTATGCAAGCTCTAGAACCCTTTCCATTGCAAAAGAAAATACGAAACTAAGAACAGGCGCAGACAAAATAGCGCGGAATTCCATCCACTCATCATTATTTTTAACTTTGCAAGCTCTCAAACCCCTTCCATTGCGAAGGGAAAAGTGGAAACTAAGAACAGAGCCAGACAAAATAGACCTCCACACAAAAATAAACAAAGGATCTGTACATCTCAGCACATTAAAACAACATCAAACTGAACACAGGTAGCGCTTAACAAGTGTTAAAGTTCTCCGAAAATGTGCTTCTAAGCAATAGAAACTGCGCACTCTCTCTCTCTCTCTCTCTCTCTCTCTCTCTCTCTCTCTCTCTCTCTCTCTCTCTCTCTCTCTCTCTCTCTCTCTCTCTCTCTACTCTCTCTCTCTCTCTCTGTCTCTCTCTGTCTAGTTCTCTATCTTTGAGAGAATAATTTTAAGTATTTCTATAAATAATCGTTTGTATGTATGTCTGTCTGTCTGTCTGCCTGTCTGTCTCTTTCCCTCTCTTTCTCTCTTTCTCTCTATCTATCTATCTATCTAATTATCTAATCATCTATCTATCTATTTATCTATCTATCTATCCATCCATCCATCCATCCATCTATCTATATGTCTATCTATCTATCTATCTATCTATCTATCTATCTATCTCTATCTATGTCTATTTCTCTTTTCCTCTCTCTTTGTCTGGCTTGGCCTGTTCCTGTCTCTCTTTTTTTATTTATTTTTTGTTTGTTTTTTGCTATTCTTTTTTTTCTCCTTCCCCAAGACGCCAATTTAATTTCAAAATTTAGCAGCGTGGACAATAAAGCTGAAATTACGAGCCAGACGACCCCCCCCCACACACACACACACACACACAAACACTTTTTTCCATGCGCGGTTCCATATTATTATTTAATTCCTTGCACCAGAGTAATCTTGGCAATGTTGAAACTCTAAGCCTAATGCACGTGCACTCTAAGAGCAAGAGCTAAAAGATAACAAAGATACCAGACGAAAGAGAGAGTGTGTGCATACATGGAGAAAGCAAAGACCAAGGTAGAAATAAAAAGATAAGAACGGGAAAAAGCGCTACCGGTAAAGGGGGGGGGGGTCAATTTGTTACTTTATCCACTAATAAAACACGGGGAATATAAAATATTTCTTTCAAATGTAGAATAAACGGTATGTGTCTGACTTTCACGTAGATGCATCCGGCTATATCATACACCTGAGGTCCGACTGACTCACCTTAGAGAGAGAGAGAGAGAGAGAGAGAGAGAGAGAGAGAGAAAGAGAGAGGGAGAGGGAGAGAGAGAGAGAGAAAGAGAGAGAGGGGGGAAGGGAAAGAGAGAGAGAGAGAGAGAGAGAGAAAGAGAGAGACAGAGAGGAGACCGAGAAAGAGAGAGAGAGAGAGAGAGAGAGAGAGAGAGAGAGAGAGACAGAGAGATAGAGGTCGAGACAGAGACAGATCGAGTAGAGAGAGAGAGAGAGAGAGAGAGAGAGAGATAGAAAGAGAGAAAGAGAGAAACCGGGTGTGTCTGCGAAAATCATAACAGGAAGCAGCGTTCATTTCCGCAACTTAACCCTTAGTGAGCTTCATCAATTTTCCCTGCATCTGAGACACAATGTTTAGGTAAAGGGGTTTTCGAGAAAATGAAATACGTGGGAAAACCATAAACCCACAATGTTTTTGTGGAAGAAGAGTTTTGTTTTCGTTAACTGCGCCTTAAGGCTGAAAAAATGTGGGTTGGGCATAAGGTGAGCAGAGAAAAAAAAAAGGGGGGCGCAGAAAGGAAGGGTGAGTAAAAAAGTGGTGAGTTATAAAGTTAGAGCCATGGTTCCTGCATAGAGAGAGAGTCAAACAGGTACAGCCAAAACTTACATTGAATAAAGTTAGAGAGACCCGAACAAAGAAACATGGTTGAAAAGTAACAAAAGTAGTAACAAGAGCTATGATGGTGGTAGTAGTGGTAGTGAGAGTAGAGAGTCAAAGTAGTGGTAGTGGTAGTGGTTGGACTGGTAGTTGCAGTGGTAGTGGTCGGACTGGTAGTTGTAGTGGTAGTGGTCGGACTGGTAGTTGTAGTTGTAGTGATAGGACTGGTAGTTGTAGTGGTAGTGGTCGGACTGCAAAACTTACATTGAAGAGAGGTAGAGAGACGCGAACAAAGAAACATGGTTGAAAAGAAGTTGTAACACGAGCAGTGATGGTGGTAGTTGTGGTAGTGGTATTGAGAGTCAAAGTAGTGGTAGTGGTAGTGGTTGGAATGGTAGTTGTAGTGGTAGTAGTTGTAGTTGTAGTGATAGGACTGGTAGTTGTAGTGGTAGTGGTCGGACTGTAAACTTACATTGAATAAAGGTAGAGAGACGCGAACAAAGAAACATGGTTGAAAAGAAACTGTAACAGGAGCAGTGATGGTGGTGGTAGTGGTAGTGGTAGTGAGAATCAAAGTGGTGGTAGTGATAGTGGTCGAACTGGTAGTTGTAGTAGTAGTTATAATAGCGATAGCACATATTGGTAGTAATATGCGTGGTAGTAGTGATAACAATAACACTGGTAGTGGTAGAACATGTATTTAAAATGTAGTAGTTCTTGTAGCAATGTAATGGTAGCCATTATTATGAGAAGAAGTAGCCAAAGTAAAAATGATGATTAAGTACACAGATCTAGCCATCTAGGGTCTCCTTTTTCTAAAGGTAACTCCACAAAATTGAAATCAAAACACTTAACTCAACATATCTTAATTCACAATTAAGCGTTTTATCACTAAAAGGAGAAGCAATATATCAAAACAGATGCACAGGACAGAACACATACAGGAGTTTTAAATGAAAAAAAAATGTTAAAAGGTGAAACTTAGTGCAATGTTCAGTGTATTCTGAAAGAGTTAGCGTCTTAAGAAACCATTAAAGTAAAAATGCATTAAACTTAATTATTTTCTCTTAAGACTTGTAAGTCAGGTTATATTCTGTAATACCTAAAAGCGCCCAGTAAGCTTACATAAATTATGACAAACATAATAATTATCTACCAAGCAGAGACAGCAGAACTTTAGATCACACTATAAGTTTCTACTGTCAAAATCATTGGGTCTTTGTAACATTGGCGCCAATTTCTTCTTAGCACAAGTAGGCCCAGAAGAGAAACACTTACAACCCATTAAGGATAGAATTTCATCCCTAAAAGAGCCCCATAAAAGAATCAAAGAATCGCATTATTCAATTTTCGTTTGATAGGAGATATGATAAAAACTGCTAGGACTACAACATACGAAAGGCATGTTGATCAAAGGATTATGGCCTAAGCAAACAATGCTTCAGAAGTAGATTGGGGTTGTTTTACTGCTGTTTTTCGTTCGGGTTTTATACGAATCTGCGTGGACCTTTTGCTTCAGCTGGAATGGTGTGTATGTGATTGTAGGGTATAAAAGCTTAGGATATAATTCAATCGAATTCAATATTATCGTCTCGGGGGGCAATAGCAAGGGTAGAAAGATTTGTAGATTATTGGAGAAAGTAGATGGCAATAAATATTAAAACCAGAGAGAAAAAAAAAGATATTAAATATGGTGGAAATGTGATCTACATTGTAAATGATTTTGCAGAGAGCTAAAGAGAGAGAGAGAGAGAGAGAGAGAGAGAGAGAGAGACAAAGAGAGCGAAAGGGAGAGACAGAGAGAGAAACACACACAAACAGTTTGGCGAAATCTTGAACTATGTATTGCCACAATGAGATTGTAATAATTGTAATAAGACAAGGGCTCATTGGGGCTGGAAATGAGACATGGATATAAGACCGATTGTCAATCAAGTTAGTATTGATTAAACAGATAAGATAAAGACCATAAACTAAAGAATGATTGGTACTTCTCAATTCTGTGATAGGAACTGGGGAAAGCTTCGGTGAATTGAAAGGCAATGCCTTATCTGTAAAATACAAGAGCAATAGTGCTCCTTCTCTCACGCCTTCACTCTACTATCACTCTTTCTCTCAATCCCCCCCTCCCTCTCTCTATCTCTCTCTCTCTCTCTCTCTAGTCTGTCTGTCTCTCTCTCTCTCTCTCTCTCTCTCTCTCTCTCTCTCTCTCTCTCTCTTTCTCTCTTGCATACACCCCCTCGCTCTTTTCCCTATCATATTATATATATTTCTTGTTTCCTTCTGGGGTTTTTTCTCTCTCTTTCCCGTATATCTCTTTTCTCCAGATTGCTCTCTTTGCTATTTATATAACCTAATGATGATCTTTTAGCAGTCTGTGTATCTAGCATTATATTACTAAGTCTGATTGTTGCAGCCATTCTCTGTCTACCTCCTCCTCATCTCGTAATCTCTCATTGCCTCTCCCCATCCCCCTCCCCCTTTGTCTCTCTCCCTCTATCCTCTCCTATGTTTGGCTACAGCTTCTCTTTTTGTCTCTCTCCCCCCTCTCTACCCCCTCTCTGTCTCTCTCCTATCTTTGACTACAGCTTTGGTGCCCCCAAACCTCGGTCATCTACTAGTGACAGACAAGCCCCGACCACACCATTATGTCAAACATTAAAGGACGCTTGACCGCTTGGCTGAGATTTTTTACCATGGGTTTGACTCGAGATGACAAACAATTTGACCATCCCGTACAATGTACAATATACAAGGATAAACCCTAGTTCACTGTATACACAACACGAACGCCCTCACTCAGAATCCCCCGCCCTGTCGTAACTTGTCTGGTCATGCAACGCTGCGCATGGAAATGAGAGGTGAAAAAAAGGTGGGCGGTGCGCAAACGATCGAAAACTATTCGGAAATTCCCGCTAACTCCAGCCCTTTAGTTTCTCAAAACAAGGATTACTTTACCACATTGGGAATGTGCTATTTCGCGCTATTTCTAAGGGCTAAACTATAAATTAACATTTTAGTAGTTTTGAAATACAATATGTCATTTTGTAAACTGTCATTACGCTCAATGTAAGATCAAATGTATGTGGATAAAAGTACCATTATAATATCGACGATTTGAAAAATGGAAAAATGGTTTATGAGACAGTGAATATAACCAAAAAAGTAGGCTAAAAATAGATCTATACATTCCCAATTCAGTTGAAATATTCCATAAAAAAAAGATAAATGATCATTTTTGACATATGAAAGAGGCTTATACATAAAAAAAAGTCCGTGGGTATTGTAATGCTAAACAAATTTCGGTTCAGTGATCTACCAGAGTAATGGAACTTGCCAGTGTGTTAAGAGTAAGAGTAAAATGTAATGCTATGGCACAGAACGGCAACGATATTGATTGAGGCTGGGTTTTTTTTCGCTCTGGAAAGATTGGCTTGCTCACGATTCAGTGAGGGGAATCTTTTGGGACAGAGTGAGTGAAAGAGATAGAGAGAGAATAAGAGAGAGAGGGAGAGAGAGGGGATGGCCGACAGACAGACAGACAGACAAGGAAAGACAGACAGACGGATAGGGAGAGATAGAGATAGAGAGAGAGGATAAAGAAGAAAAGAAAGAGATAGGCAGACCGATACAAAAACTCCATAGAAAGAGGAAAATAAAATAACGGGAGACAGCAATAGAGAGGGAAAGAGAGATAAAGCAAGAAGATGGAGTGAGAAAGTTTGAAGAGGCCCCTTTGGAAAGAAATCCCTACTGCTCGGGGGAAAAAAACTACCTCCTCTTGACAACATTTCCTTTAACACCGGTTGACCCATTGGTTACATTGCAGTACATGTATCACCATCAATAATTATAATTATGAATGAATAATCGGCAGCCTAAGTGCGTCTGGATCAAACACGCTCCTGTCGTTCTTAGGACGCACAACGGCTGTTAACTGTTAACGGACAAATGGTAGGTACATTAGTTATGTTCGTAATTACTCGTATCAGGAGATTGGTGATTATTTTGGTGGGGTTAGTGGTGACAATGTGGGTTATTTACCGCACTGACGGCGTTATTCGTCAATGTTTTTAGTATGTAACTGGAGCCCCCGAATGAGATTTGTGACAGTGGATGATGAAAAAGCGGAGGGGAAAAAAACAGATAGGGCGAGGGAGGGAGGTATAGAAGGAAAGGTAGATAGGTAGATAGATGGATAGATAGATAGATAGATAGATAGATAGATAGATAGATAGATAGATAGATAGATAGATAGATAGATAGATAGATAGATAGATAGATAGATAGATAGATAAATAGATAGAGATAGAGAGGGAGCGAGAGAGAGAGAGAGAGAAAGAGAAAGAGAGAGAGAGAGAGAAGGTTCAACAATTCTTTAACGTAATTATTTACCCTCCTTTAGAGCTCACACAGGAACCAGGCGATCATAAAGCTGCCTCATTAAGCTCTTAACAGGAGCTGGCTATTATTATAAGTGAAGGTTGTTGGAAATAATTACCTCCCCCTCTATGTGCAAAGTATAAAGAGCAAAGGATAACTGCTCATTTCCGAGA
>RQTK01000136.1:629765-640479 GCA_003991915.1 Elysia chlorotica
TTATTATTGTTATTATTATTATTATTATTATTATTATTATTATTATTATTATGATTTTGTTATTGTAGTGCTATTTTGTTATTTCAATTACAAAAATTTATCTACTACTACAGTGAACTATTTTTGCCTGTTCTAACATCAAACTATAATTTGCTGCTGTTGCTCTGCAATCACGATATTCGTGATACTTAATTCAATATCACTAGCCGATGAAAAAACAAACTGGTAACAGACAACTAGGATCCGGACAAATCGATTTCGCTTTGCCTCACTTTGAGTTTGAATACACTAGGCCTTATCTTGGGATCAAATCACGCAATCATGACACCATTACCGCCTTGCAATACCTTGCTCGCGCTTGAAAATAGCGAACCAGAATTGAAAACCATATCTAAGTCTAAAATTAGATTTTATAGATATTTCGAAACTAAGCATTCTTTATTTTTTTTATAACACGTTACCTATCTATATAATTATCTAGATATGTATCGCAAAAAAGAGGCTAAAACACCGAACACACAAATTTATCATAGATTATTCTAATGTTAAGGGAAGTACTAGAACGGGCGACTAAAATTAGTTTTTTGGAAATCTTCGAAACTAAGCATTGTTTATTGTTAACGTTACCTTAATATTTATAATTTCTAGACCTGTATCACAAAAAGACCCACAAAACCGAAAAAAACATAAATTTATCATACATAGATTATCTTAATGTTGAGGGCAACACTAGAGCGGAGGTTGAACCACTAAACCCACAGGATAACACAACGTTACCTATCTAGATCTGTATCGCGAAAAGAGCCACAAACCCAAATAATACAAATTTATCATAGATTATTCTAATATTGAGGGAAGCACGCAGCTCTGAAGCGGACGTAGAGCCACTAAACTCTTGTACAAAACAACGTTACCTATCTATATAATTATCTAGATCTGTATCGCGAAAAGAGACACAAACCCAAAAAAACACAAATTTATCATACATAGATTATTCTAATATTGAGGAAAGCACTAGAGCGGACGTTGAGCCACTATACCCACAAGACAACACACCGTTACCTATCTATATAACTATATAGATATGTATCTCAAAAAGATCCACATAACCGAAAACACAAATTTATCATACATAGATTATTCTAATATTGAGGGCAGCACTAGAACGGGCGACTAAAATTAGATTATATAAATCTCCGAAACCAAGCATTGTTTATTTTTATAACACAACGTTACCTATCTATAAAATTATCTAGATCTATATCTCAAAAATACCCACAAAACCGAAAACACAAATTTATCATACATAGATTATTCTAATATTGAGGGCAGCACTAGAACGGGCAACTAAAATTAGATTTTATAAATCTTCGAAACCAAACAGTGTTTATTTTATATAACAAAACGTTACCTATCTATATACTATAATTATCATTCTAGATCTGTATCGCAAAATCGCTAAAAATACCCACAAAACCGAAAACACAAATTTATCATACATTATTACATAGATTATTCTAATATTGAGGAAAGCACGCAGCTCTGTAGCGCGCGTAGAGCCACTAAACTCTTGTACAAAATGGAAGATGGATCCTGGACCCCCCTATTCTGTTCTCTGTTCTCTCTCTCTCTCTCTCTCTCTCTCTCTCTCTCTCTCTCTCTCTCTCTCTCTCTCTCTCTCTCTCACGGGCCCGCTCACCCCGAGGTGCCCCCAGCATCACGAGCGCTGAACACTGTAGGGCCTACACATCGATATCGATCGCGGAGCGGGGGGCAAGGTGTCTGGTCTGGGCTGGATCCAGAGATACTGTGCCTGGCCCGGAGCGAGTTCCAAATATCGCTCTAAATATCACTCTAGGGTTGTTAGAGCAAAAGGGTGGGCCTACTAGAGCGAGTTCCAAATATCGCTCTAAATATCACTCTAGGGTTGTTAGAGCAAAATGGTGGGCCTACAAGAGCGAGTTCCAAATATCGCTTTAAATATCACTCTAGGGTTGTTAGAGCAAAATGGTGGGCCTACTAGAGCGAGTTCCAAATATCGCTCTAAATATCATCATTCGAGGGTTGTTTAAGCAAAATGGTGGGCCTACAAGAGCGAGTTCCAAATATCGCTCTAAATACATGTATCATCACTCTAGTGTTGTTAGAACAAAATGGGGGTTGGTTGGTTGGTTCGGTTGGTTTAAGGTCCAACATCAGCACTATAATAGGCTATATTGTGGACGGGCTTCAAGACTGACGCCTGACAAAAAAGGGTACTAGATCTAGTTGCAGGCGACCGACTAAACCTTCTAAATAATATAAATTTTGAGTTTAAGGTAGTACGTGCAAAGTGGACGTAGATTTGGGCGACTGACTAGAGCATACTTGGAAGTTGGGCGTCTAAATCTGTTTTTTCTTTGATTCATACCCTTCGTCTGGGGGGAACGAAAAATGGCAATAGCGCATGTCATTTTGATTACAGACGGGAATGTTATCTCTGTCTAGGCTAGTAAGTACAACACTGAGCTAGATCTATAAATGTGAGCACGGTTGCACTTTTTACCCGTAGATATCTATCGTAGATCTATTTCAGAAGTTGTTGCTAACATATTTATAGATCTGCTGTTTCAGCGAGATTCATGTCTGTAGCACATCATTCTCGTATCGTGTAGCTGATACTAATTATTTTATACTCGTACATACAGGTGGCTAGAGTTCCATCACTAGATAAGCGCATGTTGTTTATAAAAATAATTTCACTTCGCAGGTTGTAGATTTTACTTTATTCTTCTTTATTCCTAATTTGCATCGGTTTACACTACTTTACCTATGAAAACTGCACAGAAGCTGAAAACCAATGCTAGCAATAGTGATATTAGAGGATAAACTGTTCCACTCTACTTAGATACAAAATTAGAAGGCATATACTTTTACTTGAAATTTGAATAGAACTTTTTTTAAGTTGGCGCGTTACAGACTCTTTCTCTCTCTCTCTCTCTCTCTCTCTCTCTCTCTCGCTCTCTCTCTCTCTCTCTCTCTCTCTCTGTCTCTCTCTCTCTACATATTGAGAGTTTGTTTTAGAATTGTTTTTAATTAATTTTGCTAGAAGACGAGGCTACGCTTTTCATTTTCGTTTATCAAAACAGCACACCTGTGCTTGCTACATCTATAGCGACATAGATCAATGCACTTTACGAAAACACTTTAACAATGAGCAGAGGGGAACAATATTGATTCACCTTAATGCAAGAAAAAAGCTCTAAAACCCATTTAAATGTTTAATGCTTTGTTCCTGTTAGTTTTTAGTTTTGTTTTTTGTCTTTTTATAGGAAACCCATTATACTTTTCACCGCAAATAAGGCCAGGTCGCTGATATTCGATCCACCATCAATCATAGTCATCGATTGATATTTAAGACAGATGCCAAGCCTGTACCTGAAACTCACCCCCATGAATATAGGGCAGGAGAACACGCGCAGCTTACTGCTCACGCACCTGCCTAAATTAGCCCAGTGTTGAAAGAAGGCTTGGTATCAGCGGTTAGGCGTCCATATAGAAGGTCTAAAATAGCCCAATTGAAATTTGAAAAAAAAATTTAACGCGTGTTTTCAAAAACAAGGGTGACATCGATCTATTTATAGCTTCTATTAAGGTTTAAGGGCCAAATTGATATTTAAAATAAAATTCAACGCGAGATATTTAGGCTGCACCGGTTACACAGTATAACCTTCTAGAATGACAGGTGTGATCACAAACAGATCCCCATCTTTGCCTTGGCAGCGCAATATGGGAAATCACAAAGGCTGGAGGCTATGGGCTTGAACCACTGCAGCTGCGTGCACTTAATGTATTGAGGGTGACTTAATTGGAACTAAGCCAGTTTTATACTCTTATGGCATCAATGGGTCATAATAATGGCGGGCATTAAGCAATACTCCAGATCTTAGTAGAGTGGATGTTGTTGTTGATGTTGAACGTCCAACATCAGCATTATATATGCTATATTGTGGACGGGCGCCAAGACTGACGTCTGACAATTTTATGTGCTGCCACACGCGAGACAGGGCGGGGATACCATGACTCCTGTCTCAGCAGGTCACATTAAACTGACACCGACCCAACCAGTAGGGAGCGCAATCGCCAAGACTTGAACTCGAACCTTTTGCGTCGGAAACCGATGTTCTACCTCAGGACCTCCGCGCCCCCCTTGTAGAGTGGAACAGGATTTATTCTATGATTCTCAGTAGCAAGTATGACATATGCGCTGATCTTTGAAATCGGTCACACGAATCTCAAGTTATCTTTTTAAATAAAAGTTAGGTCAAGCAATACAGCCATCTCTCTTCTAAACGGCGAATCTAACACAAAGCAACTCGGTCAACCTTGAAATGTAACATGTATAACATATTCAAAGAAATTTTCCATGGTAATTCCATTGTTAAAAACAAGGAAATAAAATAGGCCACTTCTAAAATAACTGCGAATATGTTTAATTTGTTACAAGCGCCGTTTTTCGTTTATCTTACTTCAAAGTAACTATACTATAACATTCTTATTGAACACCATAGAAAACGTTGGTTTGCTTCAAAGTTTTCAATGCATGTACATGTATCATTAATATATCTAGTTATTATAAGTCTACATGAGACTCAGAGAGTAATTAACCCATGCAACAGCTGCAGTTGCAGTCGATAAAAACGCACGATAAGTACCGTTCAGATGGTTGTACATGTACATGTACCATGTACATCACTGTATTGCTGACACACTATTCAATGCGCAATGATTGTTAGCTATCCTCTATGATGTAGCTTACAAAAATATATCTTAAATCTGCCTATGAATTTTTCTATAAAATTTGTTTTTGTCTACTTCGGTTAATTTACCTTTCACTTTTTATATATTCCGAACAGCAACATAAGTATTGTATAACATAAACATGCATTAAAAAGAATAACACTCAATAGGTCTACGTGATCATGTGACTTAATTGTCACGACTAGAAAAACTTTCTAACGAGATTCAGTATGCTCATTAGAAGCAGTGCTGTTGGAAAATACAACTTAGCAGCAACAAATTAAATCCGCACTACGAATCAAACCGGATCCAGAGATGTAGCTTAGACAAAGGAGTGCCGGACACTCTACAACACTCTACGCTCAGGAGGAACAAAGGTTCTATCCGAGTATTTTCTAGATCCGGATAACTGGCCTTGATTTATCAGAGAGCCAGTTCAAATCAATATGACTTTAACCGATAAAATTGTCTTTGATCACAAATCTCCACAAATCTCCGCAGAGAACAAGATGAAAATGCGATACGAGACTGTAGCTATACGAGTTGAATTGCCGGAACTAGGTACACAATGCCTATATCACAGGTGCTTGTAGAACAAAGTACGGCCACCGACCGAAAGGGCTGAATGATTTATGGAGAGCAGCAGCAGTTACAACAACTGATAAGATTGGAAGAATCTACAAAACTGATGTAACCAACCTATCGAGTGTCTCAGTAACATCTTACACAGAAATTTTCCATGGTAATTTCATAGTTGAAAACAAGGAAATAAAATAGGCCTCTTCTAAGATAACTGTGAATATGTTTTAACTATTACAAGAACCGATTTTTGTTTGTCTTACTACAAATCAACCATGCTATAATATTCTTATTGAACACCATAGAAAACGCTGGGGAGCTTCAAATTGTTCAATGCATGTATCATTATTATATATAGTTATTATTATAAGTCTACATGAGACTCAGAGAGTAATTAACCTAGGCAACAGCTGCAGTTGCGGTCAATACAACCGCACGATATGTAACGTTAACATGGTTGTACCATGTACAGTACATGACTGTATTGCTGACACACTATTCAAAGCGCAAAGATTGTCAACTATCCTCTATGATGTAGCTGACAAAAACATCTTAAATCTGCCTATGACTTTTTCTATAAATTTTGTCTTTTGTCTACTTCGGTTAATTTGCCTTTCACTTTTTGAATGCCTATGTCAAAAAGGATCTAGTATATAATGTACAAGGGTATTATATATTCCGAACAGCAACATAAGTATTGTATAACATAAAAATGTATTAAAAAGAATAACACTCGATAGGTCTACGTGATCATGTGACTTAAATTGTCACGGCTCGAAAAAGTTTCCAACCAGATTCAGTATGCTCCCTAGAAGCAGTGTAGTTTGAAAATACAACTTAGCAGCAACAGATTAAATCCGCACTACGAATCAAACCGGATCCAGGGGTGTAACTTAAACAAAGGAATATTGGACACTCTATGCTTAGGTGGAGCAGGGTAGTATCTGAGGATTTTCTAGATCCGGATAACTGGCCTTGACTTATCAGAGAGGCAGTTCAAATCAATATGACTTTAACCGATAAATTGTCTTTGATCACAAATCTCCACAAATCTTTGCAGAGAACATGATGAAAATGCGATACGAGACTGTAGCTATACGAGTTGAATTGCCTGAACTAGATACACAAAACCTAGATCACAGGTGCATGTAGAACAAAGTATGGCCACCGAGCGAAGGGATTGAAGGATTTATGGAGAGCAGCGGCACCAACAACTGATAAGATTCGAAGAATCTACAAAACTGATGTAACCAACATATTGAGTGTCTCAGTCTGTGACAATGGAAACAGGAGAGAGAGGGATTGTTCCAATGTTTGAAGTGGGTCTAAACAATCAGTGGTAGAGCATTGGTAGAGACCAACATGGGTCGGGTGACGTTCTTAAAAACTTATCTTCAATGGTCTAGAATCTAGAATCTAGAATTCGCTTAATTAGGCTCAGTTTTTCTGTAAACATACACATAAAATTGTCGGACGTCAGTCTTGGGGACCGTCCACAATATAGCCTATAAAGTGCTGATGTCGGACGTTAAACCTACACAACAACAACATTGTATGCATATACATTTAATGTAGCCAAAAGAAAAAATTCTGATCAAGTAGTTTTTTGTGTTGTTTTTTTTTTCTTGTGTACTGAACACTAACTTCAACTAACGGGTGGTTGAATTATTGCGCAAGAAATTTAGTTGAACGGATTTTGTGCCTTTAACAAATTTCAAAGTTTCAATCCATACGGATAATCCTCAGTTGTGAATAGAAATTACTTTGTTTGAACGCAGAGTTGACATCTACAACTGAGAGCTCTGTAGTTTGCTTATCCCCCGAACAAAGTTTTGAAGTTTTCGCTTGACTTGGAAAACCTCGTCGACAATGTTGACGCACAGTAAACGTATTAAAGTATTGTGCTATCTTTGGGGATTAACGGTAAAACTTTCTTTGACACTCATTATATCAAACACTTGAATAGCTTTTCATGTTGCAATAATGTATCGCTTCAATGTCATTAGTATCAATAGATCGAAAGGATTGAAAATGTTATTAAATGTACATGTTCTACGAAAGGGCCCTAACCCCCACCCAAATTTCTTTCTTCTACAACTTTGTAGAATTAACTCACGCAAACTTGTTATGATTACGATCGCATTTTTCGTCCTGTTTTGTGAGGGGTTTTTGTTGTTGTTGCGCTTTGGTTTATTTTTCTAAGATATACATACTTCCAGAACTACAATGAAAAAAAATTATGATAAGCATCTAAAATAAAACAAAAATTCAGGTCTATTCTAAAACCTTCACTCTAGATCTAAATATCACAATTTAGCGTTTCTTTTTTTTCCACATAAATAAAAAGCAACATTAATTTGTACAAAAAAAATAACTTTAAAAACATTTAATCCGTGTTTGAAGGAAGACTATTCTAAACTATTATTAAGATGCTTATTATTGACACTAATGTTTAAAAAAAGCACTGAATCTACTATTTCTAATTTAAACTAACTCTTTAACTATATAACAGTCACGTAGAACAAAAGATAGCATTATACTATTTTGTACTACCTGTAGACACACCCTAAACAACACCGTCTATATTAAGATCTAGGTCCACTACAGTGTATTAAGATCACTCTCCAAAGTCCACTTTACTCACGTTATAACCCTGCTACAAGGGCAGAGACTAGCTCTATAGAGAATCTAAAACTAGAGCGCACCTACAAAGTACATCATAAATAAACGGGAAAAACACCCAGAAATCTAGGTGGTTTGAAGTTAAACCGAACTAAATACGTACTGTACCAAACACTAGTGCTAGGTTTGCGCGCACGTACTTTAGAGTAAACCCCCCACCCCCAACAACCTACAACCCACAACCCATCACAAACAACTGTAAAAACACATACTAGTTTGAATTATGGGTAAACTCCACAAAACGGGTTCGAATGGTCTATCTACTGTATACAGTACAAGTATAGTGTCTAGGTAGGAGATGCAATAAACAGACTGAAACTTAAGCTAGTGAAAGTGTGAAACGGACTGCAACACTCTCTATCGACAATCTACAATCTAGATCCTGGCGAACGAACCAACAGTCCAACACCACTGGTTGGCGGTTGCAAGCAAAACGAACATCGAGCTAGTAGACTATGTCTGAATGGGGAAGCATTTCAAGCATTGCCGATTTTTAACCGCGAACATGACAAACGAGACTAACTTCATCACAGGAAGTGGTGTGGTGGTACATGTACTGCTTTAGTACAGTGTACTAAGTCTTGGATCTCCCCTCCACACTCTCTCTATCTATCTCTCTCTCTCTGTCTCTCTCTCTCTCTCTCTCTCTCTCTCTCTCTCTCTCTCTCTCTCTCTCTCTCTCTCTCTCTCTCTCTCTCTCTCTCTCTCTCTCTCTCTATCCCCTCCACACTCTCTCTATCTATCTCGCAGTGCTTCTCTCTCTCACATCAGCGCCCTCCCTCCCCTCTTCCTCTTTCTTTGTCTCTCACTCTCTCTCTCTCTTTCACTCTTCATCCCGCGTCCTCTCTCTCTGTCTCTCTCCCTCTCACTTTATTCCCCCCCCTCTCTATCTCCCTCTCTCTCCCCTTTTCCTTCCCCCCTCTCTCGCTTTTTCTCTCCCCACAGCACTCTGTATCTCCCGCTCTTTCCACGATCTTCTCCAACGCCCGCCTTTTCGCCGCAGTCTCTCCTCTTTTCTCCAAAACCAACAGAGCTTAGCAAAGGATCTTCCGCGATTGCCTGCCCCCCGCCCAAGCTTGGCGGGAGATGATCTTAGAAAATCACCATACCACTTAGGCCCTACATGCTAAAATAGAATTCATAATAATTTTCTTTTCTCAATGGGAAAAAATAAGGCCTAAAAAACAAAACAAAACAGAAAATGGAGAGCGACTCGTCAAGGATATTCGTGGTAGGGAAGAGGGTGGATCGCCGATGGTGGTTGTATAGATAGATAGATAGATAGATAGATAGATAGATAGATAGATAGATAGATAGATAGATAGATAGATAGATAGATAGATATATAGATAGATAGATAGATAGATAGATAGATAGATAGATAGATAGATAGATAGATAGATAGATAGATAGATAGATTAGATAGATAGAAAGATAGATAGATAGGATAGATAGATAGATAGATAGATAGATAGATAGATAGAAAGATAGATAGATAGAAAGATAGATAGATAGATAGATAGAGAGAGAGATAAATAGATAGATAGATAGATAGATAGATAGATAGATAGATAGATAGATAGATAGATAGATAGGTGTACACCATGACTACTGTCTCAGTTGGTCACTTTAAACTGACACCGATCCAACCAGTAGGAAGCGAAATCGCCAGGGCTCGAACCACGGCCGGACCTTAAAAGTTTTGCGTCGGAAGCCGGTGTTCTACCCCAGGGCCACCGCCACAATCACTTCAGAGATAACTAAATGGACCCTTGATTGATAGGTCACATTAATAATGGCCTTGGGCGCAACAGGAAGGAGCGAAACCGTTAATCCTTGTATCCCCACTCTCTTGTTCACCAGCAACTAAACTAACCAACTTCGTTAACGACCAGTGAGCAAAGGCGAGTGAGCTATTTTTGGACCCATGCGGCTCCTTTTGGCATGTTCGGAGCATATTTAGTAAGTATAATTGGCTCTTGAAGAGGGAAAGGAACCTTCTGTTGCTCTCAGTCAGTCTGTCGTGTTTACAAGGGGGTTCTCTATAGTCGACTAGAGCACTGGATGATATAGAGGGATATGGTTTTTATGCCCCACTCGACTATTTCTCTCTATCTCTGTCTGTCTTTGTGTCTGTCTGTCCATCTGCCTGTCTCTGTCTGGCTGTCTCTCTGCCTGTCTCTCTGTCTCTCTACTAGACTCTCTCTCTCTCTCTCTCTCTCTCTCTCTCTCTTTCTCTCTGTGTGTGCATTTCCTCTCTGCCTGTCTCTCTCTCTCTGCCCCTTTTCTTTAGATAATCCAACATGTGATATTTGTAAATTTTGTTGACTTGATTTGCCTTTCTTCGTCTATATGACAGTAAGCATTGGCAAGTGTTTTTCTTCTTCCGTATCTTTCCCTCTTTCCCTCTTTCTCTGTCTGGCAGTCTGTCTGTCTGTATGTCTTGTAGATCCTCATTGTTTTTGTTTCCACCAGTGGCTTCCTACTTTGAATTAGAGGTCGCTCACCCACACATCAAAAAAAAAATAAAAATAAATATTTACTTCCCAGTTTTCGTTCTGCACGTGTGGACGCCATATAAAAAAAAATAATAAAAAACAAAACAATGATGTATCCCTTCTATCATTTTTCAGACTGTTTATATATGCCCCCCCCCCCTCCCCAACTCTCTTTT
>RQTK01000136.1:640705-645705 GCA_003991915.1 Elysia chlorotica
ATTATTATTATTATTATTATTATTATTATTATTATTATTATTATTATTATTACTCTCTAAACCATTTGATTTGGGGAGGCAATTTTTTCCAGTGTGACTTGGTGAGTTGAGACTTTGATGCCACTGAGTATTTACGAAAATATAATTTTAAATTAAGTTAATTGACAAATTAACAGGGTTAGTTTTCTTTTTACTATATAAAACTTCAGAGTTGGTTAATTATATACATTGTCTTTATACAATTCTGATTTACATTAAAGGGGCATGAATATAATAAATCATTATAAACAAAACATGGGTACCCAATTTTTTTAGCCTTCTCCAAGATTTGAAAGCTGCCTTAAGCCATGTTGTATTTTTATTCCGCCTTAACCCATGCTTCATTTGTC
This sequence comes from Elysia chlorotica, assembly GCA_003991915.1. Taxonomy (NCBI): domain Eukaryota; kingdom Metazoa; phylum Mollusca; class Gastropoda; family Plakobranchidae; genus Elysia; species Elysia chlorotica. The sequence continues at coordinate 641,095 of RQTK01000136.1, forward strand.
AATATTATGTGCGAGTTTATCATGTTATAGGTGAACAATCCATACTGGCTCAAAAGTCCCCCTTAAGTATTATACTATTCTCCATCCCACTCGTAGTCCCGTTCCCTATAATTGTTTCCCATTTCTATTTCCCCTTCATTTCCTTGGCTACTTTTATACTCAGTTCTCCACTCTCATCGGACCATTAATAAAGCACACCTTAAAAGCTTCGTGTATCGTACGCCAACGTTTCTACTTCCAAATTTCAACCGCATAAAAAATTCCATCTCCTTATGTCCTAAATACATGTATTTTCCAACAACCCTCCGACTTTCCCCTTTCATAAGACAATTAGAAACACACACTCATACTGTCCCACTTTCTGAAGATACCATCCGATAGTTTAAAAAAGTAACCGGAATTTTACAAGGTTTCCTTGACAAAAATCTGGGCAGTTAAAGTTGAGGTTTATCACTATCACTCAGTACAGATTTTGCGATTCACACAACGAAAATAGATTGCACAATCATGCCCCTCAGACATGGAGATCCCCTATTGGCTCAGTAACTCTAAAGTGGAGCTATGATTGGATACTGGTGTAAATTACTTTACCTATTGTTACCGTTTTCTCTATGTGCTCGGTTATCGCAATGGTTCTTACTTTTCCTATAGGGTTCTGGAGTAGAACATCGGCTTCCAACGCAAATGGTTCTTGGTTCGAGCTCTAGCGCTTTCGCTCCGTATTGGTTGAGTCGGTATAAGTTTAATATGATCGACTAAGTCAGGAGTCATGGTATCCCCACCCTGTCTCGTGTGTGGCAGCCCATAAAATTGTCAAACGTCACTCTTTGGCCCGTCCACAATATAGCATATGCAGTGCCGACGTTGGACGCTAAAACAAACGTGGCAGCACATACACTTGTCAGGCGTCAGCCTTAGGGCCCATCCACAATATAGCCTATATAGTGCTGACGTTGGACGTTAAAACTAACTCAAACTCAAACGCGTTATCGCACGCAAGCTGTAAGATTTAGTTTGCGGCAGTTTCGCGCGTTCGGAGTTTTCCACAGGTTTAGCCACACCCTGTTCTAGAAACCACTCAGACTAATGTCTTTAAAACACAACACTGCCAACCTAACTAGCCTTAGAATTGTACATTTTAGCGCGAAACTCTAAGGAATTGTGCACAAATATTTATTACGTGAGCAAAGTGTACACTTTAGCCCAAAAGTGTAATGAATTTATAATTATTAATATAAGAGACAGACATCCCATTTTGGTGAAAAGGTAAAACATGTGTACATTTAAGCCCAAAGGGTATTAAGAAATATTGTGGAAAAAAAACCCACCCATTTTAAGCGTAGGTTTAGAAAACAGCCCATCTCAGTCCAAAAGTGTAAGGAAATAATTTATAATGGAAAGACACCCTATTTTGGTGAAAAGATAAGAAAAATGTGTACATATAAGCCCAAAACTATAAGAAATATTGTGAACAAATACCCTATTTTAGCATAGGGTTAGAAAAGGGTCCCTCTCAATCCAAAAATGTAAGGAAATATTATATTCCACAGATACTTTTGTGTGAGGAAAATTATACACTTAACACAGTACTCTCTTATGGAGTAAAGTTGGCGGTGGCATCTCTCGTTACTGAAGGACCAGACAGACAACAGACCCTCACCAGAAGCAGCAGCTGTTGGCTTCTTCCAGGTTCCAGCAGGCGTAAACACTGAACAGTGAACAGTGAACAGCCCAGTCTCTGGCACACTACAGGCTTTGTGATTCTCAAGGAGATAGCGGATGACTTAATCATGACCCTTGGAGCATGGAGTTATGTTTGTTTGTTTGTTGTTGTTGTTTTTTTTTCGTTGTTGAATTTTACAGATCATTGACTAAGTGGGTACATGTAACACTATCACTACCATCACCACCACCACTACCACTGCGACTACCACCCCTACCACTAGCATTACCATTACCACTACGACTACACTACCAACAACACTACCACCACCTCTACCACCACCAACTTTACCACCACCACCACTACCACTATCAATCAGACGTTATTCTTGAGGCCCATCCACAACATAGCCTATATAGTGCTGATGTTGGGCGTTAAACCAACTCAACAACAACAACAACAATCAACAACCACTACCAATAACACCACCACAACCACCACCAGTATAGAAAAGATCTTTAAATGGTACCGGTTCAAATTCCCTAACCTAACGTCTCCATTCTCTAAGCATCCTGTTACCGCAAGACCTCTAAACAGCTACTCTCTCAGACTGATGGAGACCCTGATAGTTACACAGATAGCCAGCTACAGTCCAGGGGAGCTGTGAAACCTGGGGTTGTTGGCGCCTCCAGTTTGGGTTGTTGGCTTGTTGGTTTGTTTTCTAACAACAGGGAGTGCTGGGTAATTATTGTACAGACATACACGCCCTATACTCTTACTACTCTCTTCGGTAAGCTTGAAGCTTGCTCACTATGTGCTAACACATCTTGGTTCTCTATAGAGGGAGAGAGAGAATTCTATCTCTCTCTTTCTCTCTCTCTCTCTCTCTCTCTCTCTCTCTCTCTCTCTCTCTCTCTCTTTCTCTCTCTCTCTCTCTCCAGATTTAACGTCTCCTAGGTTCCTCTGGGGGATCCTATACGGCGAGGTGTAGAACCAAAACCACGGCAAACGAAATTTATTGTAATTTTCTCCGTACCCAAACAACACAAACAAAACAACGAATCCGATATAACTATCTGTCCGGGGTTCTGACTGCAGACTGTTAAAATGCTCTGTCACGTCTCTATGGTACCGAGGACAACGTTCAACAATCAACCACGCATATTTCCGTGTGATTAAAAAACATAATCAAAGGAAACTTTTATGTCCGGGGGGGGGGGTGTTGGTTGTTTGTTTGTTTTCTGGAGTGGTGGCAGTGTTGTTAATTTAATTTAAATAATCCGATGTTAATATTAGTGCGATGACTATGTATAGCCAGAATAATAAAGTCTCCAAAACATACCTCTATTTTTCACGAGTAAAATCAATGGTTAGGTCTGTAACGAGAACAGAAAGAGCTGTTCTTAAATCATTGCATGTAAAATACGCTGAAAGTGTCTGTTCCAAAGGTTTGGTGGGTTTTTTGTGGTTGTTTTTTTTTTAATGCGAAATACATTTTCCATGTCTCAATCTTTTTTTTTCCTACCTGTGATTTAGGCTTCTGTTGGAGAGCAAAAGAGGCTAAGGGCACATTAAAAGAAATTAAAGATATATTGGCTCAAACGCGACAGTGAAGACTGCAGGGGCACGGCCTAGAAAAATGTACCATTTTGTACCGTTATCAACAGTAGGGGTAAATAAAATAAAAATGTGAATAGAAAGAGAAAAAAAGAGAGGGTGAGAAACACTGACAAACAGGCAGACATACAGTCAAACATAGATATAGACAAGCAGACAGATAAATGAAGGAGGCACCTATAAATACAGCCAGAACAGAGGGGAGGAGATAGGGTGTACCATTAATCGCGCGTCTAGAATATGGCAAGGGGAACAACCAATAATATCCCTCGTAAGACATAATAGTTCTACGGTGACTCCCCTTGGTATATCAGCAACCTTAATGTAAACAGAACAGTGGACCACCGTTTGCATAGCCTGATGTGCAAATCTTAAAGCACCATAAACACAAAATGATGTGTGATATTGTAAATTTTTATGAGCCATGTTCTAAGCTTTTCACAATTTGTACAAATTCTAGTACCAGTGTAAATACATTGACGCTCTTACTTTGTTAATCATCCCCTGGGTTTCCTAAGGTGATGACAAAAAGGGAGTGTTTCTTTGTACAAGAAAATACACTTCCTAGTTGGACATAATTATGCTAAGTTCCCAAAGAGAATCCTACATGGCGACAGGTCTCAAGACTAACTTCTGATGATTTTGTGTGATGCTACAAAACGACAATGTTGGGGATACCAGGACTCCTAAAACACTATACTGCTGCTGTTGTTGTTGTTGTTGTTGTTGTTGAGTTGGTTTAACGCCCAACATCAGCACTATATAGACTATATTGTCGACGGGCCCTAAGACTAACGTATGACAATTGTATGTGCTGCCACACACGAGACAGGGCGGAGATACCATGACTCCTGCTTCAGCCGGTCACATTATACTGACATCGACCCAACCAATTACAGGGGACGAATATTGAACAAAAAAATCTGCCGATGGGGGGATTAGATCCACTGACCTCCTCAACTGGAGACCAACGCTCTACCACTTGAGCCGATTCGCCCCCTCGGGGTGAAAAGTAGTCTTTACCGTGCGGTGTTTGTATAACCTTTCTCCCTTACATTCAAACCAGTTTTAAACAATTTACGAGAACTAGGTCTTAACAATAGCTCAAAAGTTTAGAGATGATCATCCACATCAAGAAATAAACAATAATACTAAATATATAAACATGATTGGAACACCTTTGCTTACATTTTGAAAGCTGGTATCCTTGAATATAGTTACATTCTACTTTCCTGAATGATAGAGCAGTCCGACTGACGGTGTGTTTTTGTCTATCTCTCTACGTCTGACTCGTCCTATCTAGTCTCTCTCGGTTTCTCTATGTGTCTGTC
>RQTK01000136.1:650705-659301 GCA_003991915.1 Elysia chlorotica
TCTTGCAACCAGGTGGAATAGCTTTTTTTTGTAGTTGCCTTATAATCGCAGTGCTGTCCTGATTGCAAATTATTTTTTTTCGATTTGAGAGACTTATTAGTAAAGTTGAGTTGTTTTAACTTCAACAGCAATATATATGCTATATTGTGGACGGGCCCCAAGACTGATGTCTGACAGGGCGGAGATACCATGACTCCTGTCTTAGCCAGTGTCACATTAAACTGACACCGACACAACCAGTAGGGAGCGAAATCGCTAAAAGCTCGAACCACGAACCTCCTATCGGGTTGAAAGTCGATGTTCTACCCCACATGAGAAAGTTAGATAGTATTATTTTTAGAAATATTAATTGGCGAAATTAGCAGGAATAGTAGTTCACAGTTGCGTGCATGCGACTGGTAAAGGGGATTAAAGATCAAAATCTATTCTAATGATGGATAGATTAGGAGAGGAAATGTAAAACATAAGTAAGTGAGGGGGAAGGGGGGGGGGGTAGCAAGAAAAAATTAAATAAATAATTTACCCATGTAATCTGTGACAAGCTGTCTCTGTTAATATGTGGCTGTTAATTGTGATTGTCAATCTAAGTGTCTGAACCCCCCCACCGCCCTTGCTTCAGCTTCTCTGCCTCTCTCTCTCTTTCTTTGTCTCTCTCTCTCTCTCTCTCTCTCTCTCTCTCTCTCTCTCTCTCTCTCTCTCTCTCTCTCTCTCTCTCTCTCTCTCTCTCTCTCTCTCTCTTCTGCTCTTCCCTTCGTACGTTCTTTCTATCTTTGTGACCATACTACTATCTCTCTTTGCTTGCTTTCCATCTATCTTTCTTGCCCCATCTTTTTTTTATCTCTCCAATACACTGTATCTCTACACCCCTTTCTCTACCTCCTCAAAAGCCTCACACTCAGACAATGACTAGGCCTATCATAACACGCAGTCAACACTTGGCTTGCCTTGAATAGTGGTACAGTGTGCTTAAGGTAGGGTGAACATGGAAAAGATGACCCTGACTTGTTAGCATTAAAGTATAAGGATGTTGTTAGCATAGACAAAGTATAAGGATACTGTTAGGTTAGACATATGGAAAAAGTTAGTGTTGGAGATACCGAGGTTTTATCAAGGTTCAAACAAGTTACATATTGCTACCGGCTGGGTGTATGTTTTACTGATAAAAATGGTGGTTAATTGTTTTAGGAATGTACATGTATTATGTTGCTTAATACGTGATATTATTAGGATGAAGGCTGAAGAGCCGGTAGTATAACGGAGAGAGTGAGAGTGAGAGAGAGAGAGAGAGAGAGAGGGGGGAGATAAGAAAAGAGATAGAAAGATAGAAAGGTAGAATCAGGGAGAGAGAGAGAGAGAGAGAGAGAGAGAGACAGAGAGACAGGCAGAGGGCGACACACACATAGATAGATAGATAGCTAGAGAGAGAGAGGGAGAGAGAGACACACACAGGCAGACAGACAGACAGACAGACAGACAGACAGACAGACAGACAGACAGTCAGACAGAGAGAGGGGGGTAGATAAGGTAAGAGGGACACAGTAAGAGGTAGAATCAGTGAGAGAGGGAGAGAGAGAGATAAGGAGATAAAGAGAAGAACATAACTATAGAAACAGGATGTTCTGGGTGGCATAGACCCTCAACCATGAACTTAAGATAACAAGACATGCTATTGTCCTCTTTAGACCTCTAGCGGAGATGGACTTAGACGACTATAATGTTGATATTTGAGGTTAAACCCAACTCAACCCAAGACGAGATGAACTTAGACGACTATTAGAATAAGACGAGCTGTTTAACTGTTAAGAGTCAAGTCGTCATAACAGAACATCTCAACGATAGCACTTGATAAAAAAAATTCAGACAAGTAGGCCTACTGCATTTTAGTAGTTTCTCGTGATATTGGCGAGAAATGCTTATTGGGTAAATGAACGACAAGCTAAAGGAAATGGATGAAAGCATAGCTGAGTAGACAAAGGTTATGTATGAACGTATAAAATAATAGCAAATAGATAGTTAGTTCAATTGATGCTTCAAATGAGGTTATCTTCAGGCTCTTTGCCAAGATAGATAGATGCATAGATGGATGTATATGTAGACAGATCGATAGGTAAGTAGGTAGGTAGGTAGGTAAGTGGGTAGGTAGCTAGCTAGGTAGGTAGCTAGGTAGATAAGCCTAGATACATAAATAAATATGTAGGAAGATTGGCTGATACTTATTACGGTAAATTAAAGAAAAAAAGCTGAACAATTTAAGGAACAGCTAATCAGACTTACGCGTAAGGAAGACATAGAAAGAGGAGGAATGAGTGAATGAGAGAGAGAGAGAGAGAGAGAGAGAGAGAGAGAGAGAGAGAGATTCAGCAAAATTTGTTTGCAGATCCCCGGGTCATTGTCCGGCATTGATACAAGAGCTAGGTCTGTTTAAATTGGGATTTTTTTTTCTGCCATAGAAGCATCTGTATGGGGTTACCCGTTGGTGTAGAATGTATTCTGGTATATGTGTGACCATGTGTGTGGTATGTGTGTTGTACATGTATTTACACTATAGTGAATCCGTTCAAGTGTGTATGTGTGTATGTGTTATATATATATATATATATATATATATATATACACTGTACAACCGGAGACATATGTGTATGTGTGTATGTTTGTGTGTGTATTATATATATACTGTACAGGAGACATGTGTGTATGTGTGTGTGTATGTTTGCGTGTGTGTGTGTTGTTTATACACTGTACTGTAGACATGTGCGTATGTTTTTTTGTTGTTGTTTTTTTTTGTTTTGGTATGTATATGTGTTATATATACACTGTACCGGAAACATGTGTGTATGTATGTGTGTATGTGTGTATGTATGTGTGTTGTATATATATATACTGTAATCCGGGGCCAGTTCCCCCGCTGTTACTGGTCGGACAAGGATCTGGTGTTTGTGATCTGTCAGCTGAGGCCAGAGTTTCACAAGACTTAAGAGACGGAAAAGAAATAGAAACATTCCAGTGGATGGTTCAGAGAGAAAACGGTGGGGAATAGGGAGAAAAATATAGGAAACGAGAGTAAACTTCAAAGAAAAAAGCGAAAGTAGAAAATGAAAACATAATGGGAAAAAAGATGAAGATATTTAGCTACAAAAGAATAATATTAAATTGTGGAGGTCTAGGGGAAAGGTGTAGGAGAGGGTCAGAGATAGCAACAGAGGCAGAGAAGAGGGAGAAATAGACGGACACAGATGCAGGTAGATGGACAGAGAGAAAAAAAAAAGAGAGAGAGAGAGAGAGAGAGAGAGAGAGAGAGAGAGAGAGAGAGAGCAGCAGCAGCAGCAAGCAGAAAGAAAGGCAGAAAGGCACAATCAAACAGAAATAAACGGCAGAGGAGTTAGCGACTAACATCCATAGTGACTTAATGTACTGTAGATGAGTTAGTTTAACTCCCAACGTTGGCACTATATAAGCTATATTGGAGACCGGTCCCAAGACTGAAGTATGACAATTTGTACGTGCTGCCACACACGAGACAGGGCGGGGATGTCATGACTCATGTCTCAGCTGATCACATTAAAAGTTAAACTGACACCGACCCAACCGAGCAAATTTACTAGACCGAGTAATGACTGTAACATAAAAGTACAGACAGAGATATAAAGGCAGATAGACAGTTAGACAAGACTAAAATGACTGAGAGACAGATAGAGAAAAATATTGAGGGATAAATACATAAACCAAGGTATAGACTTCAAAAAGATTAACATAGAGGGAAGGAAAAACTAAATAGTCCCAGATTTATATGTTGTTGTTGTTTTTTTTTTTAAACGATTCAGTTCTGAAATACTTACAATACTGCCATAGAAGCATCTGTATGGGGTTTACCTCTGATGTTGGATGTATTCTGGCGTATGTGTGAATGCGTGTGTGGTATGTGTGTTGTACATGTATAGTGTACGCTATAGTGGGTCTGTTCAAGTGTGTATGTGTTTGTATGTTACATGCACACTGTGCTGGAGAAAATGTGCATGTGTATGGGTGTGTATATTTTACTGAAGATATGTGAATTGTATGTGTATTATGTACAATGTTTTGGAGAAATGTGCATAAGTATGTATGTTAGTATGTACTATGTATGTGTGTATGTATATATGCGCATGAGTAAAATGTACATTCATAATTATGGAGTCATGTATATGTGTATGTGAGTATGTGTATGTGTGTTGCATCTATACTGTACTGCAGTCATATGTGTCTATATCTATGTGTGTAGAAGGTACTCGGTTCCTGAGCCATGTGTATGAATGTTGTGTGCGTGGTGTATCTACTTTGTGCTGGAGAAATGTGCGTATGTTGTTATTTTTTTTTTGTATGTATAGGTGTTATATATACACTGTACCGGAAACATGTGTGTATGTTTGGGTGTGTGTTTGTTTGTGTATGTGCGTATGTTTGAGTGTGTATGTTTGCGTGTGTGTGTGTTGTTTATACACTGTACTGTAGACATGTGCGTATGTTTTTTTGTTGTTGTTTTTTTTGTTTTGGTATGTATATGTGTTATATATACACTGTACCGGAAACATGTGTGTATGTTTGGGTGTGTGTTTGTTTGTGTATGTGCGTATGTTTGAGTGTGTATGTTTGCGTGTGTGTGTGTTGTTTATACACTGTACTGTAGACATGTGCGTATGTTTTTTTGTTGTTGTTTTTTTTGTTTTGGTATGTATATGTGTTATATATACACTGTACCGGAAACATGTGTGTATGTTTGGGTGTGTGTTTGTTTGTGTATGTGCGTATGTTTGAGTGTGTATGTTTGCGTGTGTGTGTGTTGTTTATACACTGTACTGTAGACATGTGCGTATGTTTTTTTGTTGTTGTTTTTTTTGTTTTGGTATGTATATGTGTTATATATACACTGTACCGGAAACATGTGTGTATGTTTGGGTGTGTGTTTGTTTGTGTATGTGCGTATGTTTGAGTGTGTATGTTTGCGTGTGTGTGTGTTGTTTATACACTGTACTGTAGACATGTGCGTATGTTTTTTTGTTGTTGTTTTTTTTGTTTTGGTATGTATATGTGTTATATATACACTGTACCGGAAACATGTGTGTATGTTTGGGTGTGTGTTTGTTTGTGTATGTGCGTATGTTTGAGTGTGTATGTTTGCGTGTGTGTGTGTTGTTTATACACTGTACTGTAGACATGTGCGTATGTTTTTTTGTTGTTGTTTTTTTTGTTTTGGTATGTATATGTGTTATATATACACTGTACCGGAAACATGTGTGTATGTTTGGGTGTGTGTTTGTTTGTGTATGTGCGTATGTTTGAGTGTGTATGTTTGCGTGTGTGTGTGTTGTTTATACACTGTACTGTAGACATGTGCGTATGTTTTTTTGTTGTTGTTTTTTTTGTTTTGGTATGTATATGTGTTATATATACACTGTACCGGAAACATGTGTGTATGTTTGGGTGTGTGTTTGTTTGTGTATGTGCGTATGTTTGAGTGTGTATGTTTGCGTGTGTGTGTGTTGTTTATACACTGTACTGTAGACATGTGCGTATGTTTTTTTGTTGTTGTTTTTTTTGTTTTGGTATGTATATGTGTTATATATACACTGTACCGGAAACATGTGTGTATGTTTGGGTGTGTGTTTGTTTGTGTATGTGCGTATGTTTGAGTGTGTATGTTTGCGTGTGTGTGTGTTGTTTATACACTGTACTGTAGACATGTGCGTATGTTTTTTTGTTGTTGTTTTTTTTGTTTTGGTATGTATATGTGTTATATATACACTGTACCGGAAACATGTGTGTATGTTTGGGTGTGTGTTTGTTTGTGTATGTGCGTATGTTTGAGTGTGTATGTTTGCGTGTGTGTGTGTTGTTTATACACTGTACTGTAGACATGTGCGTATGTTTTTTTGTTGTTGTTTTTTTTGAGAGAGAGAGAGAGAGAGAGAGAGAGAGAGAGAGAGAGAGAGAGAGAGAGAGAGAGAGAGAGAGAGCAATGACCGACCACAGCTGTTACGAGAGTGCTGAGTATTTTTCTCAGCGGATTAAGCTCTATGATGTAAACAGCATCTTTGTGAAGCAGATTTAAAACCCGATTTTGGCAGATAAAAGATGCTAAGCCAGGGGTCTAAATCTACTTATTATAGGACACTCCAGGGGACCTAGGAGACGTTAAACGGAGAGAGAGAGAGAGAGAGAGAGAGAGAGAGAGAGAGAGCGAAATCTCCCTCGCTTTATAGAAAAAGGTGTATAAATCGACTTGTAACCGCTAAGTCGACATTGTATCATGCTTATTTGCTAAATCTTTGAGACGAATATCGAAGAAAAAGAATTGAACCTCAACAAAAAAAAAGGGGGGGGGGGGCTTGTTTTTTTCGGTCATGTAGTGTTCCTCATCATTTTTCCATTCATTGGTCATTCGAATCCCCGATTGAGCAAATTTTTGTGGCCTTTCTTCTCCTACTGTTTGGGTCGGTGTCAGTATAATGTGACTGGTTAAGACAGGAGTCATGGGATCCCTGTAGTCTCTTTGTGGTAGCACGTAAAATTGCCAGACGTAAGTTTTAGGACCCGTAAACGAACCAGATATTTACTTACAACCTAGTAGACATTGAAACAGGAGATACTTCTATGTAAGTCCTTACCTTGGCAGCATATAAAATTGTCATACATCATCTTGGGTCCTGTCAACAATATAGCCTATATGGTGCGGATGTTGGACGTTAAACCAACTCAAGAACAACTCAACAACTCCTTACCTACAAACAACGTATGGCGATGCCTGGAGTGAAAAACACTAACAAACAGTTCGGTATAGTTATGATACGTACTCCCTAGTTCATGTTACGCCCCCGTCTCCCCTCCCCCTTTAGATTTCCAGACTGAGTCCTACATGACTATAGAGGTCCAAACCGCCGACGTCTAGCTCATAAGTCCAGATCACTAAATGGCTGAACCCCGTGTGTAGTGTGATTATGAATCAGGTCTGTTTACTGTTTAGCTCTCACTCCAGATTACAGGTGTCCCCGTGTATACTGGTATGCTGGTATGGGCACGGGATAGATGTGTGTGTGAGTAGTAAAAACAATAACACTGGTTCACTCTGTTAATTCTAAACAGATGCTATGCTAATGCAGGTCAGAGCAATACTGTTTGTTTATCCCATAAAGCCCCGCCCACACATCAAATATGAAAACAGTTACTGTGCTAAATGTGCGGAATAGTTATAAAATATAGCTCACTTTGGTTGTTAGTTGTAAGAACATTATCTTGTGTCTACTTCAGTGACTTGGCCTGTTACTTCATAAAGCATCGATCTTTACACTCAAAGTTGAGTTGATTTAACATCCAACACCAGCACTATATAGGCTATATTGTGGACTGGCCCCAAGCCTGACGTCTGACAATTTTATGTGCTGCCACACACGAGACAGGGCGGGGAGACCATGACTCGTGTCTCAGCCGGACACATTAAACTGACACCGACCCAACCAGTAGGGAGTGTAATCGCCAGGACTCGAACCTGGACCTTTTGTGTCGGAAGCTGATGTTCTACCCCAAGGCCACCGCGCCCCCCTTTACACTCAAAGTAAAGTCACAATCTCAACCTAGCCATAAAACCTGTTATGCCCAAATAATGCAAGCTTTATAAGAATAACATATTACATGTTGCTGTCATTAATGACTGCCAATTCTCTAATTATGAGCCGAGGCTGTCAAGTTAACACAGACAGCTAGCACGATCCGCGGTATATACATGTACATAATAGATGGGGTACCATCACAGATTGCTATTAATAGAAATCTGATGGGGTATCATGGCTTTCCAGAGCAACACACAAATAGTTTTATGCATCCTGTGGTACGGTGAGGTGATGGGTACAGGTTTGGGGGGGGGGGGGGGGGAGCAGAGGTCGGTGTTTTGCTCGCTCAAAGGGCCAGGGTGGGGGGCGGGGGAGGGGTGGGGGGGGGGGGGGGTAGACAGATCGATATCTGATGCTATAAGTGCCAAACTGAGTGAAAGAGCAAAGTTCCAGGAGCCTCTGAATGAGAGGGCTTGAAGGGAAGCCGCCATAGTGTGACATTTAGATGCCCCAGGTTTGACAATAATGGCTTTAGTTGGGCAGAGAAACCAACTGTAACGCTTAGAAAGGACTGATCATACACGACTACACGACATTAACGAAAATAGAACTTAGGCTGAAAGAATTTTTTTTTTTAAATTATGGATGCATAATCACCTACTGTCTCCCTCCACCTACCTTTCGATAAGGCAAAGAAACCAGCTGTAGAGCTTAGAAAGAACTGATCGTATACGACATTAACGAAAATAGAACTTAGGCTTAAAGAATTGTAAAATTGTGGATTCATGATAATCAACTACTCTCTTTGTCCACCTACATACGATCTGTATGTGTTGATAAATGTTATAGAGTTAATTATATGCTAAATAGTATACACGTCTTCCGCGTTTAAATTATGTCTCTCTCTCTCTCTCTCTCACTTTCTCTCTCTCTTCTTGTTGTTGTTCTTCTTCTTCTTCTTCTTCTTCTTCTTCTTCTTCTTCTTCTTCTTCTTCTTCTTCTTCTTCTTCTACTTC
>RQTK01000136.1:659983-681747 GCA_003991915.1 Elysia chlorotica
AGAGAAAGAGCGGACATAATGTCGTGTTTCTTTCTTAGCACGATCTCAAGGGTTTGTCGATTTGTCGGCGCTTTTATTTAGAGATCAATTCAAGATATTGTACTTACCAGAGGGAGAGAGAGAGAGAGAGAGAGAGAGAGAGAGAGAAAGAGACTGTATGTCTGTGTGTGTAAAAGGAGGGAGGGAGAGGTTAGGGGAAAAGACAGCGAGAGAAAGGGATAGACATTGTGTGTGTGAGAGAGAGATAGAAATAGAGATAGCGAAAGAGAGAGATAGACAGAGAAAGAGTGAAAGAGGGCAACAGACAGCGACGCAGAAGATAAAATGAGTAAAAAAAAAAAACAGTATCAACTAAGTGGATTAATATTAAAGGCATTTCGACCCATTTAACACGATGAATATTGCATTGGTAAATCGATAGTGGGAAAATTTACTGTGCACTTGTATATCCACAGTGATTTTATTTGGTTCTAATAAAATATGCTAATTTATGTTAATTATCTAAGATACAGTATGGAATGGATGAAGAAAAGTCACGTAGTTGATATGGTAGAAAAAAGAGGAAATTGGGGAAGAAGGATACAGGCTACACGCAGTTAAAAAAGAGAGAAATAATGAGAGAGCTAGGGCAGCTGCACACTCCGACACATGACAAAAGGAGGGAGTGAACAGGTAAAAGAGAGAGAGAGAGAGAGAGAGAGAGAGAGAGAGAGAGAGAGAGAGAGAGAGGGAGAGGAGAGAGAGAGAGAGAGAGAGAGAGAGAGACAGACAGACAGACAGACAGACAGACAGACAGACAGACATAGGTAAAGGGGTAAAGAGTGAGAGAGAGAGAGAGAGGGAGGGAGGAAGAGTGAAAGAGAAGATCAGGGGAAAAGCATAGGCGGGCAAAATAAGAGAAAATTAATATCGAGAGAGCCTGGACAGATGCACACTCCCCTCCGACAGAGGACAAAAGGAAGGGGGGAACAGTGATAGAGAGAGAGAGAGAGAGAGAGAGAGAGAGAGAGAGAGAGCATGGCTATCATGGCTATCACCTTTCATCTTACAGAGGAATAAAGAGGACACCTGCACATTCCGACCGAGGACCAAAGGAAGGAGTGAAAAGAGAGAGAGAGAGAGAGAGAGAGAGAGAGAGAGAGAGAGAGATGGTGGCTATCAACTTTCACCTTACAGAAGAATAAAGAGGACACCTGCCAGTGAGGGACCCGGTATTCTTCCTGCCTGTGGTATTTGAATGAACTGAAACACACACACAGGTTAAAGTGTGTATGCCCTACTGTGTGCGTACTGTTTCGGAACACACACACACACACACGAAAACAAAAACAAACAAAAAACGGAAAGGCATGTAAATAGGATTTTTTTCTTTAATTTCACATAAAATTAAAAATAAAACACATGCCATTATTTGAAGATGATAATGTGAGATATAAAACGGGAGGGAACTTGTTTGAAGTTTCGTGTATCTAGTCTGTGTGTTGTAGTGTTATAAGTGTAGCAAGCTAACACTCTAGTGTGTGTGTGTATTTGCATCTGCATGGCACATGTACCAAACTACCGGTACATGCACTCGTGAAAACCAAAATAACCAACAACAAAAAATGAACCGGTTAAACGACATAGAAAAATAATAGTTTTTTTTTCTCTTTTTTTTTTAAATTTATTTTTATTTTAAGGGTTGTTGGATGCTGGGACTTTTCTAACAACGAAATAAGATTTTTTTTTTTTCATTTTTAATGTGATCGCCTGCTAGGGCTGTTATAACAACGGAATTAGAGATTTTTTTTATTTGTCATTTTTTTTTCATTTTTGTGACTCGGTCTATTTTTAGTGTGCTTTGGCCCTTTTCCCCCTTAACCCCCAACTGGTGTGCCAAAGCCAAAGATTCTTGACATGTACTCCTTTCCATTCCTTAGGCTCTTAGTGTGTCACCAAAAGCTGTGGGACATGTACCAGTATCGTCAGTCCGTCACTCATGCACCCTTGCTACCGGTCACCGGTCAGTTTAAATACTACCTCTGTGATATCCTGTTTCTAGGTCAATGTTCTCTCTCTCTCTCTCTCTCTCTCTCTCTCTCTCTCTCTCTCTCTCTCTCTCTCTCTCTCTCTCTCTCTCTTCTAAGCCGGCTGTGTTCCAATTAGTTGGGTGTGTATTTCTTAACACAGCATGAACACACTACACACCAATCTGACACGCAAGAACTATAGCATGTGGGTCTGCTTTCAGATAAATTCAGAATCATAGAATAGTGAGGGTTGTAACAATGTGACTGAAATGAGAGTTGAGTTGAGTTGGTTTAAAGTCCGACGTCAGCACTGTATAGGCTATACTGTGGACGGGCCCCAAGACTGCCGCCTGACAATTTATGTGCTACTACATACGAGGCAGAGCGGGGATGCGATGACTCATGTCTCAGTCGATCACATTATACTGACACGGACCTATTCAGTTGAAGGGGACACAAGCGGACAATTAAATCTGCCGATCGTGGGACTCGAACCACTACTTCCCGATCTGAAAACTGACGCTCTACCACTTGAGCAAGTTTGCGTAATTAGAAAAGAGAAATAAAAATGCTTAGAGTGTTTCAAGCTTCGACGCGCTTGGTATTTTGTTTTAATTCATTTCAAGTTGACACCAACAAATAATTATTAAGTAAGCTACCCACATGAACGGGAAGCATAAACAATAAAAAATCGATAACGTAGCAAAATGGATCGAGATAGTACACAGCTCTCGTAAAAGTACTAGTTTTTTGTCTCTTGCCACACAAAAACAAAATCTATATTGCAAAATGCTTTTGATAATATCTTTTAACTCAATCCTCGAAACTTAGGTGATAGTTGTTCAGTAAAATCAGAGTGGTCGCAATACAGGTTTATGTTTTGTTGTTATTGTTGTTGTTTATGTTTTTATTGTCGTCAATGTCGTTTTTTTTATCCGCTATGATCATGATGACCAACAACTAAGTTTTAAAGATGCAACATTATTGCTGCATAGGTTACAACATACAAGTAATAACAACAGCTGCTGCTGCTGCTGCTACTACTACTACTACTACTACTACTACTACTACTACTACTACTACTACTACTACTACTACTACTACTACTACTACTACTACTACTACTACGACTACAACTACTTTCACAACTATATCTAGATGGTAGTATCTAAAGGTATGATCGTATTTCCTTTAATTGTAGTATTGTTTGTTCAATCCTTAAAACATCAAAGTTTCTGTTTCTGATTATCTTTCGTTAGACCTTCACAAACCTACTAGACAATACTCAAGACTTTGGACTTAACATTCGTTGAATAACAACTGCAACTACTAAATTGGAAGCCCCGACAAATAGCCTGACTTATGAGACTGAGTTTTTGAGAAAACAACGCCGATAAGGCCCAACAAAAACAGAGGACTGAGGCCAGTGAGGCCATTCATCAACGTCGAAAAGAGTTCTAGACCTAACCAGGGACTTGGGAGTGGGGACGTAGTTTTTGTCCGCGGTCAAGCGAACACAAAGAACCAGTCATGTTCGCATTGCAAACCTTGCGATTACGGATCACGTTAGCACGACATTTAAGCATTGGGTCTCCTTGAACGCCGTACAGGACCCTCCAGGGGAACCTAAGAGACAAAGCTGGAGAGAGGGAGACAGCTCTCTCTCTCTCTCTTTCTCTCTCTCTCTCTCTCTCTCTCTCTCTCTCTCTCTCTCTCTCTCTCTCTCTCTCTCTCTCTCTCTCTCTCTCTCTCTCAGTCGGTGTCATTTTAATGTGACCGGCTGAGACAGGAGTCATGGTATCCCCGCCCTGTCTCGTGTGTGGCAGCGCAGCACAAAAAATTGCCAAACGTCGGTCTTGGGGCCCGTCCACAATATAACTTATATAGTGCTGATGTTGGACGTTAAACCAACTCAACAATTCAACAACTCTCTCTTTCCCTCTCCTTTACTCTATACAGAACTCCTTGAATCCAAAAAAATATGTTAGAGCTATTATTAGACATCGGGGCATTGTCCCTTACCTATCGTCATAGCTTTACTAGGAGCCTCTTATCGCAAAATCTCTACTACACGAGCATGGAGACAGGGAATTCCCGGTCCCTTACCGTCTTTGACACAAAAGAAACCATAGCGTTACCTCAGTCGTATTAACTGAACTGCCCCATCTCAATTCTAAAGTACTCTAAACCCCTTGCATTTTTTAACAAGATAGGACACTTTACACCTGAGATTACGATATAGTTCACCGCTGCAGAACTGCAAATCCTCTACCAAAAAAAAAACGTATGTGTAAAGACTTTAGTTTTCTTCCTTTTTGTCTAGACCTACACACTTTGAATGACTTAGTGGGTTGGTAGCTCTGTCACTGTATGGTTGGTCAGTGTGCAAGTGCCATTTGAGAAAAGAAGGCTTCTTCTATGTCCTGTGTAGTGTGATGTAGAATTCATGTAATACGTGTACATGTACTATGTACTATGTAGGGGGAGACTGGACGAGGAAAACAGTACTGCTTTGTTTAGTTTAGGGTTGTGCAGTAAAGAAGTTAAAGCTGTGAAGGCTATATAGGGCCTATACACTTCGGTCTAATGACAAATTAGTCTTTTTTGTGTAATGAAAGTATGGCATTTTAATAAATAAACGGATACCTTTGTATATAAAAAAATACTGGATTTAGACAACTATAACCAGGTAGTGTTAATGGATCTATGTATTCGAGGAACAAATAAATACCTTGAAATATAATTATAATACAATAAAAAAAGTAGTTGAAGGGAACAGTTTATTAAACAGAGAAGGCGGGATAAGACGAACACAAAAACCAACGGATTTTTTTCTCCACATCACAAGACGTAATCAATGAAATACAGAAACAAAGTGCATACATTAATTAAATTAATGATAATTGCGCATCGATAGTGGGTGAGATCCAACTGCACCGTGTTAATCATTTCCTTCCACATGATTATTTCCTGTAGCCCTATGTTGTCACGCCATTCAAATGCATGAAAATGAAAAATCCCTTCTCTCTACATATTAAAGCATTGATCAATAGGGATAATATCTAAAACCTGTTATTTTATAGGATAGGCACATATAAATATGCTGTTAGTCTAAAACATTATCCACTGTCTTTATTTCTCCCTTGCTTTCTTTCTGTCTGTTTGTCTGTCTCTCTCCCTCTCTCTCTCTCTCTCTCTCTCTCTCTCTCTCTATTTATCTATATATCTATATATCTATCTATGCCTTCTCTCAGACTTCATGCATGTGTGACTGTCTGTTCGAATGTCTCTTTCACTCACCTCTCTCTCTGTCTGTCTGTCTCTCTCTGTCTCTCTCTCTCCCTCTCTCTTTCTTTCTCTCTCTCCCTATATGTCTCTCTCTCCGTCTGCCTCTCTTTCACTCTCTCTCTCCCTCTCTCTCCTTTATATATTTATCCTCTAATCTATCTCTCGCATCATCTTTCTGTATCTCCCTCTCTTGACGACTTAAAACCACCCTCCATTTATTGTTCTTCCATCACACTTTCACAGCCCGGTACATTGTTCGCCATATACATATACATACCACCTTGTACTGTTCAGCATTACTAGATCTGGACTTGCTACATACAACAAGCCAAACCCAAGTTTAGAGCAAAGAGCCGGATCGATCGATATTCCGCCATCTCTCTCTGGCCGAGATGGGTCGGTTATTGATGAATCTTTAGATCCCCGGCTACAGGCAGTTGAGTTAGTATGCAGTGCGATCGTGTACGGTAAAAAGTTAACCCTTGCGTGATATAGTGTAGATGGGTTGGATCGAGGATGGATTGGGTTATGGGGAAAAACAGAAAGAGAGAGAGAGAGAGAGAGAGAGAGAGAGAGAGAGAACTTTCACAGCCCGGTACATTGTTCGCCATATACATATACATACCACCTTGTACTGTTCAGCATTACTAGATCTGGACTTGCTACATACAACAAGCCAAACCCCAAGTTTAGCGCAAAGAGCCGGATCGATCGATATTCCGCCATCTCTCTCTGGCCGAGATGGGTCGGTTATTGATGAATCTTTAGATCCCCGGCCACAGGCAGTTGAGTTAGTATGCAGTGCGATCGTGTACGGTAAAAAGTTAACCCTTGCGTGATATACTGTAGATGGGTTGGATCGAGGATGGATTGGGTTATGGGGAAAAACAGAAAGAGAGAGAGAGAGAGAGAGAGAGAGAGAGAGAGAGAGAGAGAGAGAGAGAGAGAGAGAGAGAAAGAGAGAGAGAGAGCGAGAGAGAGAAAGAAAGAAATGGAGAGACAGTGGGAAAGAGAAGCTGAGAGATAGAGAAAGAAAAAAGAAAGCAAGAGAGTGGATAATGTTTTCGGCAGTTGCTTAGTGTGCAATGGGTTAAAGTCAACCCTAGCGCTATAGATATGGACTTGGGCTCAATTTCTGAAAAAATAAACAGAGGGAAGGAGAAAGAAAGAGAGAGAGAGAGAGAGAGAGAGAGAGAGAGAGAGAGAGAGAGAGAGAGAGAGATGCAGACAAACAGACAGAGATGCAGACAAACAGACAGACATACAGACAAACAGACAGAGGAAGAGAAAGAGAGATAGGGAGAGTGAAAGAAAGAATGAAAGCAATAGATGAAACGAGGGAGGGGATAATGTTTTAGGAAGTGGTTTGTTATGCAATGCGCTATAGATATACATGGGCTTGGATCCAATGTTATGCAGCTCTACGGTATGCACCAAACAAGACGGCGCCCATTGTTATGAAGGCCAACTTTGGCAAGATGTCCCGGGAGAAAAGGGTCAAGTGGAGAAGTTAGAGTGGCCATCTGTTACAGTGAACGCCTCGGCTCGAATCAATACCAATGGGATTCAGTTTATCCATGTTAAAAATCGGTTGTGAGTAAGCTCTTGGTTTTCTTTGATATAAAGGGCAGTGAGAGTGTGTTTTATGAATATGTTATTTTAAAGAATAGTGAAGGAATAAGATGGGTGGGTCGTAGTGAGGAGTATTGTGGGGGTTAACGTATGAGTAGATGTTGTTGAATTGGTTAAACGTCCAACATCAGCACTATATGGGCTATATTGTGGACGGACCCCAAGACTGACATCTGACAATTGTATATATGCTACAACACACAAGACAGGGCGGGGATACAATGACTGCTGTTTTAGCCAGTTGGGAGCGAAATCGCTTGGACTCGAACTCGGACCTTTTGCGTCGGAAGCCGATGTTCTACCCCAGGGCCACAGTGCCCCCCGTATAAGTAGATTGTTTCAAGGAAAACTGAACGAGGTATATGAATAGTTTAATTTAACGATAGTGAGAGTTAACGTATGATAACATCTAGGTTATTCAGTTAAAATTTAAGGGAGAAAGGCAGAGAAATATAAAGAGGTAATAGAAAGTTTCAATGGTATCATAAACAACAGGGAATAACAAGAATCACTGTTTCTACGATAAGGGAAGTAAAAGCAGGGCTCTGCCAACACTAAAGAGGTGATTCTTTTTTTCTATTCTAGAGATAATAAATCTTAGTGAGTAAGATGATAACGGCCAGGTATCAGGGGTGGTGCTTAGACAGGTTTGTCATTGGTGTGTGGTAGATTAACAACGGTTGAAGAATCAAACACAGAACAGAAAACACACACAAACACACATACTCCGTGAGGGAGAGGAAGGGAGAGAGAGAGAGAGAGAGAGAGAGAGAGAGAGAGAGAGAGAGAGAGAGAGGAGGAGGAGGTTGTTTGGCAGACTGACATAGATGGTACGCGGATAAATCTAAGCAGAGACATTCGGTTTATAGAGAGAGAGGCAGAAAATTGTTATACAGAAAGTTAGCTAGCGAGCTACAATTAATCGATAGGTAGGTAGATAGATAGATAGAGAGATAGAGAGAGAGAGATGGAGGGAGAGAAGGGAAGAGGGAGAAAGAGAAGAATGGAGAGAGAGAGAGAGAGAGAGAGAGAGAGAGAGAGAGAGAGAGAGAGAGAAAGAGAGAGAAAGAGAGAAACAGATAGATAACGCAGTGACAACACCAACCACGAAATAAGAAAGGTACACAACATCGCACTGTAAGTAGTTTACAAAGACTTAGAGCACAAGTACAGTTGACCAACAGAAGAAAACACATAACATACACAGACCCAACACTGGTTGGCTTTTGTTTTGTTTTGATTGTTTTTGTACTCACTGTGAAAGGTTTAGTATCCGAGGAGGTACCTGTAAGTAAAAACAAACAAAAACAATTAGGTCAGGTTAGAGTTGGCACGGGCCCAGGTTACAACCAGCAACGAATAGTCCACATAGCTAGCAGCTTAGACACAGGTACTACTAGTACTAGCTTGTAGTCAGTGTTAGGTGGGGGGTTTACATAGTATTTAGTACTCACGATTGCGATAACAAAACGGCTGGGACACTAAGAAAATATCACTATATTATAGTGAATCTAGAATAGATAGTACATGACTTGTGAGTTGAGTTGAGTTGAGTTGAGTTGAGTTGGTTTAACGTCCAACATGAGCACTATAGAGGCTATATTGTGGACGAGACCCAAGGCTGACGTCTGACAATTTTGAGTTGAGTTGGTTTAACGGTTGGTTGGTTGGTTGGGTTGGTTTAACGTCCAACATCAACACTATATAGGCTACATTGTGGACTGGACCCAAGGCTGACGTCCGACAGTTTTGAGTCGATTTGGTTTAACGTCCAACATCAGCACAATATAGACTATATTGTGGACGGACCCCAAGACTGACGTCTGACAATTTCATGTGCTGACCCACACGAGATAGGGCGGGGATACCATGACTCCTGTCTCAGCCGGTCACATTAAACTGAAAGTAGTATTTAGTGAGCTGAATGGCTCAATGAGTTCACTTTCTAGATAATGTTATACAGAATGATTACTAGAGGTTTTATATTAACCATAATTGTAATTACTATCAGCATAACAGCATGGACCCAGGTAGTCATCCTGTACTGATATTGAAATCAGGGAATTTTATAGTAACAATGACTGTATCAATATGGCAGCCTAGATGCAGGTAGTTAGGTACCCATATTGTACTGATAGTAAAATCAGGGAATTTCATAGTACCTATGGTTGCGATAAAAAATACCAAAAATATTACGTTATGTTTTAGTAGTCTGTAAGATATGTATATTAATTACTCTGAATTGTTTTATGATTTTGCCTTCTTGGTCAAAAGATGAATGTCTCGTATACAAATATTTGAAAAAAAATAATTATGTTGAATTAAATCGATATATAAGAAGAAGGATAAACAGGTGAATAATAGAGTGAAATAGTTAAAGTAACCTATGCATAATAACACACAAAAGATAATCATGACATGTGTTATGTAAATGGAATCTTAAGTAGTGAGATAGGAGGTAGATAGATAGTTAGACAGAAAGGTATACACATGTTATTCATGTCTAAGGAAATGCTAGAGAAACAGATTGATAATAAAGGTGACAATGTGAAGTGGTATGAATATGATTAGCTGTTTACATTTTCTGTATCAAAGCTAGAGAAACAGATTGACAATAAAGGTGGCAATGTGAAGTGGTATGAATATGATTAGCTGTTTACATTTTCTGTATCAAAGCTAGAGAAACAGATTGACAATAAAGGTGGCAATGTGAAGTGGTATGAATATGATTAGCTGTTTACATTTTCTGTATCAAAGCTAGAGAAACAGATTGATAATAAAGATGACAATGTGAAGTTGTATGAATATGATGAACATTGATTGACTCACCGTTTGTAAGCTTGGTGGGCGATGACTTTGGTCGGGCCGCCCCCGTTGGGGTTTTGGTCGGGCTAGTAGCTCCACTGCGGGCGGTAGCACTGGAGGCGCGGGCGGTGCCGGGCGTGGTGCTACTTGTAGCACGGGGGGTCGTGCTACTTGGGGTGGCAGACTGCGGTTTTGGTGCCCGTGCTGAAGCCGATGGCGTTCTGCCCGTGGTGGCTTTCTTCTTCTCCTCGGGGGACAGCACCTTGCCCTCTCTGGGCTTCCGTGGAGTGATTGGCTGGGCGTAGGACGGCAAGGGCGCATTACTCTTGCTGGCGGAAGTTGGTCTTGTTGCCGGGGTGGATGGGGTCGGTTTGGCGGCGGCGGCCTTGCGTTCTAGGGCGGTGATTGGTCGGTTGTCAAACGGCTTCTTTGCAGGAGATGTGCTAGGCGCTGGAGTCTTGGGGGTATCGGTTTTCTTTGCGGGGGCGCTTGCAGGACGTCCGTTTGTTGTAGGTTTTGTTGTGGACGTCTTGGCGGGAGTCTTTGCCGCTGGGGTGGTTGACGTCTTTGCTGCGGCGGCCTTGCTTGTCGGCATCGCGGATTTCTTGGCGGCTGGTGAAGCCGTGGAGGTCTTGCCTGCTGATTTGGCCGCGGGTTTCTTTTCTGGTGAGGCTGCTGCGGCAGCGGCTACTGCTGCTGCTGCTGCTGTAGCTACCACCGCCGCGGCGGGCGCTGCCTCAGCTATGGTTGAAGATTCTGCAGCGGCTGCCGGCTGGTCTTCCTCCTTTGGCGGAGCGTCTACAGAGGAAGAGTCCAGAGGCTCGGCGGACGCTTCGATTAGAGCTTCAGTAACAGGGGCGATCAAATCTTCGCTAGCGGAGGCCCTGGCAAGCTCTAGTTCCTCCTCCTGCTCTAATCGTTTCTGCTCTTCCTCCAATCTTTGAAGTTCCTCTTCCTCTTGACGTTTTATTTCTTCGAGTCGCCTCTGTTCCTCTTCCTCCCGCTCCTGCTGTTGCTGTAGTTCTGCCTCTTGTCGTCGCGCTTCTTCCTCCTCTTCCTGTCTCCTCCGTTCGAGCTCTTCTTGCTTTGCCTGTTCTTCCTCCAGGAGGCGTTGCTCTTCTTCCTGGCGCAATCTTTCCTCCTCTTGTTGCAATCTTTCCTCCTCTTGACGCAATCTCTCCTCCTCCTCTATTTCCTGTCGCAGTTTTTCTTCCTCCTCCATGCGCAATCTTTCCTCTTCTTCCTGGCGTCTAACTGCCGCCTCTTGCCTCAACCTCTCTTCTTCGAGCCTTTGTTCTTCCTCAAACTTCCTCTGTTCCTCCTCCTGCCTCTGTCTTTCCTCCTCTTCTCTTTGAAGCGCCTCCTCTTGCCTTTGAAGCTCCTCTTCCTGTCTCAGCTGCTCTTCCTCAAGTCTGAGCTGTTCTTCCATCTGCCTCAAGCTCTCCTCCTCGTCAGCAGCATCCTTCTCCTGCTGCTGCTGCTGGGAGACATCGCTGAGACCGTCAAAGGCGGCCGCCTCAGTAGAGCTGTACTCCTGTGCTGTAGTCACCGCCGCTCCAGTCATCAGGTCCACCCCGCTCTGCTGGTCAGGTCTGTACTGCTGCTCCATCTCATCATCTCCGAGAATGTTGTCCGCCACGTCGGTGCTCCTCTGCATCAGGTCCTGACTGAAGTTCTGGTCATCAGTCTGGCTGGACAGAAACCCGTCCATCCTCTGATCATAGCTAGAGGGCTGACTCGCGCTCTCCTCTGTTATCGGGTCTGGGTGGTACATGCTGTTGCTGAGGTGGTTCATTCCTCCAGCACCGTGCTGGCGTCCCTGATCATCACCACCACCGATAACGTCGCCCCCGTCGTCGTAGAAACTTCCCTCCATCGACATGGACATGAGAGCGTTGTCAGTCGCGGCTTCTTGCTCCATGCCTGTCCCAGCTAGTTCGTCGCTTGCCTCCTCTGTGGTTGTTGTTGTTGTAGTGGTGGTAGTAGTGGCGTCCCCCGCCTCACCTATACCCTGGTCCAAGGGCTGTGATACGTCTTCTTCGTCCTCTTCCTCGTCTTCTTCGTCGTCAGAATTTAAAAATCCCGCGTTCTCCTGCCCTCCTGTGTTTACAATCTCGCCGGCCGGGGCGGTTGTTTCTGTGAGTGTGGTGGCTGCTGTTCCGTCCACACCGAATGTCGTCTCGCCCTCTATCTCCCCCGTGAGGAAATCTGCCGCGCCGCCCGCTGTAACTAGCGAGGTTGGATCCACGCCGGTATTCCCCGCGTGAAACCCGCTCAACTCGTCGGCGCCCGCCCCGCCGTGAAAGCCCGCCTCGCCCTGACCAGCCGACATTGCGGGGAGAACTCCGGCATTCTCCGTAAACCCGCTCTCTTCTCGCTCCGCCGCTCCGCCAGCGATCGGCTCTTCCCGTGTGTACTCGTTACCGTACGCCTCGCTTTCGTTTTCTTTATACTTCTCGTACGGGGAATCCCTATCTTCGAGCGCGTCATACGGGGAAATTCCATCTCTCGGTTCTGGCGGGGAGGGCAGTGGTTGGGGGATCACCGGCGAGGCGAGGTCAGATAAGTTGTCAACAAAGCCAGGTGTAGTAGGCGTAGATTCCAGGTCCGATGTGAAAGCCTGAGAGCTGAACTGATCAGACACTGGCGCGATCTCAGAGTCTTCATCCAACCTGTCCGCCTCGTTGCTTTGACCTAGATTTGTTTCTTCTTGTTTACCCCACTCGCCCATTATTTGTTCATCTCGTGTTTCTTGTGGTTTCTCAGCCTCAACATCTTCGAATTCCGAGATCTGGTCTAACTTTCTGTTATCGAGGACATTTCGCATTTCATCTTCGGCGAATGCCGGGTTATCCATTCCTCCCATGTCTACAGGTCCCCCAGACTCAAAATTGTCCTTCATGCTCGATTCACTACCATCATCCCCATCTTCAGAGTCTGCTGCCTTCTCCTGCTCTGTTGGCTCAAAGCGTTGCTCTTCTCCCAGCATGGCGTGGTGGCTAGGAATTACAGACACCCCACTCTCTGCTTGTTCCATCCTCTGTGGCTGAAGAATCTCCTCATCCTCAAGCTGCTGCTCCTGCTGCTGTTGGTACTGAGGAACCGCGTTTTCTTTGTCGTCGTCATCCTCCTGATCATCTAGCGCAATCTGGGCAGGCACTCCACTCTCAACCTGTCCTGCCTCCTGAGAATCCATCCGCTCCTCAACATCATTAGGCCCTGCAAAGTCGTTCTCCGGTACGATCTCAGTGCGGGAAGATTCAGCGCCTGTTGTAGCAGTGACTGACTGAAGAGGCTCCTCAAAGTTGGACGGATTGAACCCGCCAGAAACAAGATCGCTGTCGTCTCCAGCAAAGTGATGCGAAGTAGGGACCTGTTCATCGTGGTCATTGCCTGTGGCGCTTGATGGTTCTTGGAATTCCAGCTCTTGGATGTCCTGCCTCTCCTCAAACTGTACGTTATCCACAGGGTCCATTTCGATATCTGCATCATCTGCATCGTCAGCATCGTCAGCATCGATATCGCCCGGTGCATCATTGATATGCGGTTCTTCCTCCAGTCTGCCATAGCCCTGGTTGGCCTCTGCAGGGTGGACTTCATCGATAGTATCTTCCTCCTCGTCGTCGCTGTTCTGCTGGTGCTGTGTGAAAGGACCAGCCTGGAAGTCTTGGGGCATCTCCTGCTGGTCCGGTGATTCATCCTTCGGCATGAACGGGTTGTTGTAGCTGCCCATGATCGGCCTCTCGTCGTCGTAGGCGTTTGAAACGGGCACGACCTGTGGGTCTCTGTGCCCTATGCCAGACTCCTCCTCGTACTGGTCAAATCCGCCAGGGTTCTCCGCCAGGGATTTGGGAAACTCGCCGGGGTGGTCTTGTAGTTCTAGAGATCTGGGCTCACCCTCCTCGTGGGGCACCTCCTGGTTTCCCCTGGCGAAGTTTGCGGGAAGATCCTCCTCGTGTCTGTCGTGGTAATAATCCCCACTGTCGTGCGCAAGACCTCCACTGCTGTTAAACTCATCGTGACTGCCGCCTACTCCATCATGCGGATCATGGTAGGGCTGCTGTTGCTGGTATTGCTGTAGCTCATACGGTTGCTGCTGCTGCTGCTGCTGATGCTGCTGATGCCGAAACTCATATTGGTCTTGTTCGCCTTCGTAGCCATAGCCTGTGTGTTCCCTGTATGGATCGCGTAGGTCTGAGGGTAGACCGCTCACCTCACTTTCGAAGCCTGGCTTTCCTGACATGTCGTGGATTTGCCCAGAGTGGTAAAAGTCGCTATGAAGGTCGTCTGAAAAGAAGAAAAAAAAAGACATAAATGTTTGTTACAACTTGAAAAATAGTACAATATACACTAAAAAAATACAAAGTTCCTAAATTATTCAAGGTGGCAATATTAAAACCCAGTAGACCATTAGGCAAACATTATAGTGGTAAGAACTTATTTAATAATTTAATTTTGTTTAATTAGATTCGGTATCAATCTTTGAAAGTAACGGGGAAAAGAACAGCTGTTTGGAGAAAAAAAAACCCAGAAAATTAAACACTTTTTTCACCATCTATTATCTTTTCAAACATTCATTGATTATACATTATTTAAGCAACCTGGAATCTAACATCTTCGCTTGTTTTAAAAACACTATTATTATTGTACTCTCTCTCTCTCTCCTCTCTCTCTCTCTCTCTCTCTCTCTCTCTCTCTCTTATCTCTCTCTCCCTCACTCTCTCTCTTCCCATTTCTGTCTCTCCATATATATAAGTTTGAATGTACTTAAATACTTCCGCGTTACTGTTTTTTTAATGTTCTTTGGTTGTTGTTTTTTTTTTTTAAAAGAGTTATGCATCTATCTATATATATACAGCAGGTTAATTTCACCTAAATTTTAATTAACTTTCCCCTGTCAACAACCCAAGTTGAAAGGGGGAATAATCAATATCCCACCGATATGCTTAGCATCTGTTGCGGGGTTACTTCCCATACATCAAACTGTGAATTCTAACGCATCAATAGAGAAGACATACCTTGCCCGTATTTTCACCTTTATCAACAGATATGTTAGGGCTATTAATAATTATACCGTACGGAAAAGGGGTGTACTAAACGGATTAAGAACTAAAGTCGATTCAATTTATGTTTCTTTCGCATGACTCGATGAGAGACAAGAAAGAGACAAGGAAATAATGAAAGAAATAGAAATAGAGATGAAGAAAAAGAGAGGGAGAAAGAAAGCGAGAGGTGTGAAGAGATATAGAAAGAAATAAAGAAATAAGAAGAAAAAGAGATAAGAACAGGAAATAGTTTTTTCGTTGTTTTTTGTTGTTGTTTTTCTCGGTTTTGTTTTGTTTTTGTTTTTTGTTTTTGTTTTTCAGCTGCAAAGACAAGCCAATATATAGCGTGATGTGCATGATTACCTTGAGACCAGTGGTAAGAACCAGAAGTCATAGACAATACTTAAAATATCAGGTTATCTACAGGTACATGTACTAAAGTCTTAACTAATAAGCAGGTATATATATAGCCACATGCACTGAATGATATATTGACAGGTTCGCCTGACGCTACATTTATGAAATGAACAATAATACGTATATATATTCGTTATTTCTTTAAGATGATGAGGTACATTTCTGGACAACATGAACATTGATATTAAATAATCTGTAGGTATTTAGTCGGATGACTTATACCTTAATAGACAGATGGATGGTAAAAAGACATATAGACAGATTTGTGGTGCGTAAGCAGGTAACAAAGAGAGAGAGAGAGAGAGAGAGAGAGAGAGAGGGAGAGAGAGAGAGAGAGAGAGAGAGAGAGAGAGAGAGAGAGAGGAGGAGAGAGAGAGGGAGAGAGAGAGAGAGAGAGAGAGAGAGAGAGGGTTGGGCGTTAAAGTCCACCGTCAGCACTATCAATAATAGGCTATATAGTTAGAAAGAGAGGGAGAGAGAGAGAGAGAGAGAGAGAGAGAGAGAGAGAGAGAGAGACGACAGAGACAGACAGGCAGACAAAGTAACCAATGAGAAGTTTACATAACAAGGCCTCTCTGCTTTACACAAACAATCAATCATGGTATTTCATGATAAAAAAATACCCCTATTTCCTTATTCTTTCAGGAGATAAATATCTGTAATCTGTAAGGCATAGAAGTGTGGAGCGCAGAATACCGGTAAATAAAGATTAAACCTTTTCAAAGCATCATCAATCTCTGAGTAGATTGTAAACATTGTATCCGTGATAAAGAATTTGGATTATTATTATAATATATCAAAGAAGTCTACAGCTAATTACATAAATAGGAAATATCATGTTGATTATTTCGATTAGTTGTTTGTCTTCATTGCTGTCAATGGGGGGACTTTAACGGACTGCAAAGATCAATACCATGCCTACAATATAGTCTATTATAGTGCTGATGTTGGACGTTAAACCAACTCAACAACCAATGCCACGCCATGCTTCCCATCATAGATCTCCTCTTTCCTGTCTCGTGAGTGGCAGCACATAAAATTTTCAGACGTTAGTCTTGTGGCCCGTCTACAATATAGCCTATATAGAGTTGATGTTGGACGTAAAACCAACTCAACAACAACAACAATCATCAACAACGTAGGGTCTGTATAGTTGTTCATAAAATCCAGGGATGCTCAGTGTACAATGCATCTATGTGTTTTAAATGCAGGTATCACTCTGTAGCATCTTATCTATAATCTGCTTCAGAGTTTTCAGGTAGAAAAGAACATTTTACAACTATGCATGCCATCATCACTTTATTACTGTTAACTTGTGTAAGAAAAACAAAAGGCTTCACGAAGAGTAGATCTGGTTGCGTGTCTGTGTTAGATTTATTTAGTTACAAGGTGAACACGGTTTTGACTGAGTAACGCTCAGCACACATTTAATGTTGATTTAGATCTCAGAGAGAGAGAGAGAGAGAGAGAGAGAGAGAGAGAGAGTTCATCTGAGGGAAGAATTTATGTGTCTATCTCTCTCTCTCTCTCTCTCTCTCTCTCTCTCTCTCTCTCTCTCTTTCTATTCATCTATGTATCTCTTCCACTTCCTCTTTAAAAAAAGAAAAAAAACAGAAAAAAAAAAAAAAAACCCAGCCCAGATGCCTAGCGTATTTTTCTCACCTGATTACCTGTAGTTTCGTTTTAATGTTCCTGGTTCAAAGTTTCCGTGTTTGATTAAGAACAAATATATTTTTTCTCGGCATTCGACTTATTTTTTCTACAAAAAAAAGGATGCTTCAAAAATGTGTTGTTTTTTATTCAAACTTACTTTTTCTTTTTAATCCATTGTTAGCCCTTGAAATGTCATTTTGCTGTTTGTTTTCTTGTGAGAATTTTTTGCTGTTTTTTGTTGTTGTTTTTGTTTTGCTGTTTTTTTGGGAGTGATTTTTTGTTGTTGTTGTTGTTGTTGTGGTTTGGTTTGTTTTTTGTTTTTTGCTGGGTTTTTTTCTCTCTCTCTCTCTCTCTCCTCTCTCTCTCTCCCTCTCTTACTCTCTCTCTCTCCTCTCCCCCCCTCTCTCTCTCTTTCTCTCTCTCTCTCTCTCTTCCAAGTGGTAGAGAAAACAAACAACACTCCTCCTCGCGATTTGCTTTTGCTTGACCCGTTGTTAACACACACAAAAAAAAAAGGGGGGGGGGATCCCTCCATATAACGGCAAACTAAATAAATACACGAATGGGTTTTGGTCAAAGCAACTATAAATTACGAGATTCGTCTAAACACTAGTAAACAGAATCAATAACTGTCTGATGAACTAAAGCTAGAGTGCTATTGAATCGGATCTACAATGATCGTAGTTAACAATAATTATATCAAGACTATAACTAGAACAAAGCTCACTATAATGATACTTTTCGTTGACTTTAATTTCCCCTAAGACAGCAAAGAATGCATGACAGAGGATCGGCTAAATAGCTCATTGATCTATCTTCATTTTTTTTTAAAGGAGCTAGAGCAAACTACAGTTTCTGAACCGAGGAAAGGCTTAAATTACTTTCCATCGTTTTTGTTTTGTCTTGTTTTGGTTTGCTTTTTTTGGTTTGTTTGTTTTTTGTTTTTGTTTTTGTTTTGTTTTTTTTGTTTGTTTGATATTTTGTGTGTGTGTGTGTTGTGTGTGTGTGTGTGTGTGGGGGGGTTGTTTTGTATCAATGTAGATCTTAACTCCGTTGCAGTAACTATCTAAGTCTCTAACTTAAGTAGAGGGTGCCCTAGAAATCGTATTCGGTATAGGACTAGTGTTTAGAAGGGTAAGATTTGATCCACAGTTGAGTACTGAAATCATATCTCATCCAGCGGTAGTGCAAATCTTAAGGGTCGTACATCAAAGAACTGGTATTCTTACCAAAAAAAAAAAGGCAACAAAATAAAGCGTGCATTTATCTGGCACTACCCTATCTCAGTCTTTTTATTTATCTTAATAATCGATCTGAATACTTTGCTACTTGACTATTTGTCAACCTATTAATCTATTTACTTATTTATCTATCTATCTACCTACCTACCTACCTACCTACCCCGTCCACAATATAGCCTTAAAAGTGCTGCTGTTGGACGTTAAACCAACCCAACCCCAACCCAACCCCCATCTATCTATCGATCAATCGATCTATCTATCTATCTATCTATCTATCTATCTATCTATCTATCTATCTATCTATCTATCTATCTATCTATCTATCTATCTATCTATCTATCTATCTATCTATCTATCTATCTATCTATCTATCTATCTATCTATCTATCTATCTATCTATCTATCTATCTTCTTTCTTTCTCTCACGCTTTGAGGTCCCGTCACCATATAGAATCTTTAGGAACCTAGGCTATTATAATAAACTAGGATTCTATCTTCTCTTTTTTTCGACCAATTATTAATTTAATACTCTAAAGTGCAGAGAGGCAATGGCATGAAGTCGTGTACAGCTCCTGTTTCTCCTTCTTTTCTCATTCTACTACAACAAACATTTAAGAAAAAAATTGTTCAAAAGAGATGTACATTCCTAAAATTCCTAGTACCCATCACGAGTATTACTATTACTAGTTTACTACGTGTATCGATTAAATCGATATTTGGCGACAGTTGGAGGGAGACCATGGTTCTTTGTAAGTCACTCACCTTCATGGTTTATTGACAAGTAAATATGAGTCGTACAATAGTTAATGTCATCCAGTTTACAACAACTGTTACAGAAAATGCTTGTTTTTCCTTCTAACCAGAGATTTAGACGTGGGGTCGAAAGTACAATTTGGCTATGAGTTTTGAGCGACGAGTAAGGGTAGTTGATGCTAATCAAAAGTATCTTCATTCGGGTTCTTAAGTTAAGAGCACAGGGAGGAATTGGGGGTGGGGGAGGGATGGAGAGAGAGTGAGTGAGTGAGAGAGAGAGAGGAAGGAGAGAAGGAGAAAAACCAACACACTTACAGAGAGGCAAATGTTATATAAAGAGCATGAGAGAGAAAGAAGATGGTAGAGGCAGTGAGACAAAGAAAAAGAAACTGGACTAGAGGTGTTTTATTAATAAAAAGAGAGAGATAGAGAGAGAGAGAGAAAGAGAGAGAGAGAGAGAGAGATATAGACAGAGATAGATAGAGAGAGAGAGTGGGTGGTGCGGGAGAGTCTACAAATCTACTTTTATGTTAGTCTTTCCATTTGTCTCATCCATTGTGAAATTTAATTTTTGCCTATAGTCAAAACGGTTTCCCATGGGTGTATAATTATTTACTTGTCCTGCTTTTTTTCTGGTATTACAATAGTTTATGCTTACATTTGCATGTTTACAAACACTTGAGTCACCCCGACTTTAGCCTTGACATGGGCGTTTCCTTTTATTTTTGATAAGACAGTGGCTCTGTGTGTGTGTCCATGTGTGTGTGTTGTGTGTTGTTGTTTTTTTTACCCCATTTGAACGGTGGCTATGAGTTGTAGCTTTTTTGCGTTTCCGCAGCGACTTTCTGTGAAATGTTTCAGGTTTTCACTTTCACTTTTACTTTAGAAATATTTTGGAATACTGTTTAAGTTATAACAAAACACATCCAGACACTTAAATACAATAAGTTTCTTTGGGCCCTCGTCATAATGTTTCCACAAAGTTTTCCAGCCTATTGTTTATTATAGTACAGTTTTATATAGTTATGCCAAGTCTTTTTCATGTCGATTTTGTCTAAATAGTAATGGGAAACTATTGCTTTATTATCTAGTTATAAATTCCATACATTATACGTACAAATTTTCTACCTAAGATAACATCGTATTGAAATCATAACGTAAATCCCCATCCATAACACACAAATTCAAAGACATCTAAAAGATACGCAAAAAACAACTAAACTATAATTATACCTTTTAAAACCCGTGAGCTATCACATAATAAACTCTTTACTGATAAAAGTCTACTTCTGTTGCATTTTTAAGGACAACGAAATTCAAGATTTACAAACTAAAAGGTAGCAAGATACTGTCGGGTCTTCAGTTAAAAAAAAACAACGTAAAAACAAAAAAAACAAAAAAAAAACAAAAAAAAAAAAACAACAACATCGTTATCATTCTTATCCTGACAGTGAATAGCAAGGTGAATTGTGGATAACAGACTTTTTAACCTCCCATGGGGAATCTTTCAATACCGGTAACTCGCACTATCTTTGTTCGCAGATTAAGTTCCCCTTGTGTCACTGTAGATAACCCTTGATAAGCTTATTATGAAACGTCTAGACCTATGCATGGATTGGATGGCTTTTTAGTATATTTATTTTTCTATTGTAAAGGTAAACAAGATTTAATTTCATTATCGCTCTAGGCGTTGTGAGTACAACATTGTGGTAAGCTTATGTCTAGACTTAAGATATAAGAATAAGAAGGTTTACGACGAGTTTTAAGCCACTGCGAGGTTGGACTGACCACCCTAGATCTCACACTATCACGTAATGTATCAACCCATCTATTTCCCTTTATCTATCTCTTTAAAAGCACCAGTTTATTATATACAATTTCACTCATGATTACCCAATCAAGTGCTCCCTCTATCGATTTCTCTTTCTCTGCCATATGACTTTCCTATCTTTGCCGATCTAATTCTCTCTCTCTCTCTCTCGAGAGAGAGAGACAAAAAGTTAGAGATACACAGAGAGCGAAAAGAAAGAGAGAGAGAGAGAGAGAGAGAGAGAGAGAGAGAGAGAGAAAGATGGGGAATTTTGATAGCAAAAGAGTGCAACATGAAGCAAAGCGGCTGTGAATTTCTTGCACTTGTTAGTTGTTACCAAGAAACTAGGTCAGTGTTTGTTGGGGAGAAGGGATCCAGTTGGGTTGATTGAAAGACGGAGGGAGAAAGTGGAAGATGTTAACAGAGATAAATGGAATGGAGGCTAAGGAGATAGAAAGAGAAAATAACGAGGGGAGAGAGGGAGGGAGAGGGAGAGAACGAGAGATAACGAAGAGAATGAAAGGATATCAGAAAGAGAGAGAGAGAGAGAGAGAGAGAGCGACAATAAAGAAATAAAGAAGGAAAGAGATAGACAGATAAATAGATAGATAGATAGATACTATCAAAATCTCCCCATCTTTTGTGTCAAGGAAAAAGGAAAATACGACGCAATACAGCTGTCGAAACGTAGAAAGCAAAAAGGCTATAAAATAGAGTGACAAGACTCTTTAACACCAACGGCAAGAGGCAAAGATACAAAGATAGAGACTCCTGTTTGTATCTCCCGTGGTTTTATCACACTTTATTTAATTCGTTTGTGAGGAAATATCACTCTACTATTTATCCTTTGCACCAAATGCATTCTGTTTTCATCAAGTTGAAGTTTTGCAACGTGGCATATAGACAATTGCTCTAGCCTTAACTACTGGTCCCTCTTATGAAATATGTTATTATACACACAATCTATGTATATATGACTGTTTCTATCTACCTATCTAACAATATACCTATTTTATCTACATATATCTCTATCTATCTATCTATCTATCTATCTATCTATCTATCTATCTATCTATCTATCTATCTATCTATCTATCTATCTATCTATCTA
>RQTK01000136.1:686157-696157 GCA_003991915.1 Elysia chlorotica
TTATTATTATTATTATTATTATTAATATTATTATTATTATCATTATTATTATTATCAAAATCCTCCTCGAGAGATCTATGATTTGAGAGATCTAAGAAAGGGCCAAGGCCACAAGTTGTGCCCTGTGCAGCTAGTGCTATTGAGACATCCCCATGCAATTTGTCCCACACAAGTTACTCCATACTCCGCGAAGCATATCGCATGAATAAAACAGCCGGCCCAGCCTCCCTGAGTGACGTCATAGTCTGAGCTGTTAACAATAACAGATGCATGCCTTCTGTCTGCTGTCTAATACATTGCATGTAGAGCGCCATAGAGCACTACTGTGGATTTTGGCGCTTTATAAGTGAATTATTATTATTATTACATGTATAGCCTACATAGTGCTGCCTTTGGGCGTTAAGTAACCAACTCAGCAACCTGGTTTCTTTTGCTTTCTTGCAGTTCAAGTTAGATAATACGCAGCGAGTCTTTGATTGGCAAAAGCGAATCCCCACTCATCGCCCAAGTTCTGATTAGGTCCTACAAAGCGAAGGGTCCCAGGGCGGGATGCCTGGACTTTTTCAGTCAAATTAAACTGATCCCAACCCAACAACAAGTTTTTAAACATGCAGTTACTACAGCGGGGTCCAAACCCGTGTAAGCCTAATTATGTGACCGACTGAGACAAAAGTTTTCATATCTCTGATCCATTTCCGAGTGGCAGAGCATACAGCTGTCTTGGGACCCATCCGCGATGTGGCTCAGTGTCTGACTTTGGGTGTCACGAAACCTTCCTTCAAATGTACGAGTTTGGAGGGGTGTCACAAGTACCCAAAAAAGTGAAGAGGGGGAGAGAGAGAGGGAGTGAGAGAGTGAGAGAGAGGGGGAGAGGGAGAGGGGAAAAGTGAGAAAAAATAAGAGAGACAAAGAGAGAGTGAAAGAGAGTGAGAGACAGACAGACAGAAAGACACAGAGACACATAGAGAGACACATAGAGAGAATGAATGAATGAGAGAGGGAGCGGCTGGAACAATGCAGGATTTTCCACTGAGCGTAGAGAGACAACAGACAGCAGATGGTAAGTGCTGCCAGTTTCTTTGTTAAATTTGCACCGTACTGCACCTTTTTAGTTTGCGTGCGTCATTGTTTATTTCGAACATTTGGAAATTTGAGAAATAGAAATAACAAGGTGATATTACAATACAATGCATAGATAAAGAAGGCAGATAGTACTTTGTAATTCTAATATCACGAATTATTTATCAAGTTTGGATGGTGACGAAAGGAAATAAACAAATAGGGGAGTGAGGGGGAGGAGAGAGAGAGAGAGAGAGAGAGAGAGAGAGAGAGAGAGAGAGAGAGAGAGAGAGAGAGAGAGAGAAGAGAGAGAAAAACAGACAGAAGGAAGAAAATAGGAAGAAATGGAAAAAGAATGATAAAAAGAACATGTTATCAAAAGAGTATACGAGAAGTAGATAAAAGTAAGTCTTAGAAAAGAGGGAAAATTGATTTATATGCGATATGAGAACAAAATAGAAAAGAAGTAAGGAAAACTAAGATGTGGGAGAGAATATAGCACGTAGACATTAGACCAATATTTATGACAGATAATAATAAGAAATGTATCTATTTTTATGTCGTCTCTTCCCCAAAGCTGCTTTGTTATAATTGGTACATTATGAGTCGTTCCCTTGGCAACACAATCTGTGATGTTATTAAGAAACAATAAGTATTAATATCTCATTACCTTCATTACCTTTTCTTTAATTTCTTTCTTGACCACAGCCGAAACAAAAATCAATAAATCCTTACACTTTAAAATGTCAACAAAAACCTCTGAAATTTAAAGTGTAAAATATATAATATATATATATATTCTATCTATCTATCTATCTATCTATCTATCTGTCTATCTATCTATCTATCTATCTATCTATCTATCTATCTATCTATCTATCTATCTATCTATCTATCTATCTATCTATCTGTCTATCTATCTATCTATCTATCTATCTATCTATCTATCTATCTATCTATCTATCTATCTATCTATCTATCTATCTATCTGTCTATCTATCTATCTATCTATCTATCTATCTATCTATCTATCTATCTATCTATCTATCTATCTATCTATCTATCTATCTGTCTATCTATCTATCTATCTATCTATCTATCTATCTATCTATCTATCTATCTATCTATCTATCTATCTATCTATCTATCTGTCTATCTATCTATCTATCTATCTATCTATCTATCTATCTATCTATCTATCTATCTATCTATCTATCTATCTATCTATCTGTCTATCTATCTATCTATCTATCTATCTATCTATCTATCTATCTATCTATCTATCTATCTATCTATCTATCTATCTATCTGTCTATCTATCTATCTATCTATCTATCTATCTATCTATCTATCTATCTATCTATCTATCTATCTATCTATCTATCTATCTGTCTATCTATCTATCTATCTATCTATCTATCTATCTATCTATCTATCTATCTATCTATCTATCTATCTATCTATCTATCTGTCTATCTATCTATCTATCTATCTATCTATCTATCTATCTATCTATCTATCTATCTATCTATCTATATATCTATCTATCTATCTATCTATCTATCTATTTATCTATCTATCTATCTATCTATCTATCTCTCCCTGTCTCTCTCTATCTCTCTCTTCTATTTCTCCGTCTCTCTCTCTCTCAGACTTTACTCTGCCCTCCACTGCCAGGATGCTGTATGTCTCTCTCTCTCTCTCTCTCTCTCTCTCTCTTTCTCTCTCTCTCTCTATCTCTCTCTCTCTCTGTCTCTCTCTTCTATTTCTCCGTCTCTCTCTCTCAGACTTTACTCTGCTCTCCACTGCCAGAATGATGCTGTTACCTCCAGTGTTTGATGGGATGCTCTAGGCTAAGCCTGGGCTGGGATGAGGAGGAGCTCTGTTAGTGCTAGCTCTTTTATCAGGTCCATGTTGGTTACTGGTCTGCATGTTTGTTTGGTTGTTTGTCTGTATCTATCTTTTCCTATCTCTGTCTGTCTCTCTCTCTCTGTCTATCTCTGCCTCTCTTTGGCTGCTTGTCTGCATGCCTATCTCTTCTATTTCTTCGTCTGTCTCTATGCTTCTCTCTATATCTCTTTCTCTCTGCCTCTGTCTCTCTGTCTCTCTGCCTCTCTCTTTATTTCTCTGTCTCTATCACTCTTTCTTTCTCTGTCTCTCTCATCTCTCTGTCTGTATTTCTTTCTCTCTGGCCACTTGTCACTCTCTTCTATTTCTCCGTCTCTCTCTGTCTCTCTGCCTCTCTCTATATACCTCTTTCTCTCTCTGTCTCTGTATCTCTCTGTCTCTCTCTCTGACTCTCTCTGGCTGCTTGTCTGCCTGCCTCTCTTTTCTACCTCTCCGTCTCTCTCTCTGTCTCCTTCTCTCTCTCTCTCTCTCTCTCTCTATAAACCAACTCGACTACATGGGGTAAGAAAGGGTGCGCCGTGCAACAGGTCGGAGGGTACATGATTCGATGCCACGACAATTGGGCAAATTAAAAAAGTGTAAAATCTAAGAGCGCTGTTGATATTTATGACTAGACCTAATACAATATATGTTTGAACTATTCTTGTTTGAATGTACACAATAAGATAGAGATTCTTTTAATTTTAATCGGAATGCAATATTAGATTTTCGCATTACAGCGCAAAGGGTACAGCGAGAGGAGGGTCAGCAGATTAATTTTTAGTGTGTTTACCACTGGGCGGTGTCTGATTGTGTTTGGTCGTGGAAAACAATGGGTCAGGTTTGGCCAGGTTGCAGACTTTACTCTGCTCTCCACTGCCAGGATGATGCTGTTACCCCCAGTGTTTTGTTTATTTATCTCTGTCTCTCTCTGGTCACTTTTCTGCCTGCCCCTCTCTTCTATATCTCCGTCCCTCTCTGTCTCTCTGCCTCTCTCTATTTCTTTTTCTCTCTTTCAGTGTATCTGTCTCTGTCTATGACTTTATCTCTCTGTCCGCTTGTCTGCCTGCCCCTCTCTCTTTCTCTCTCCTCTTTCTCTCCCTGTCTCTCTCTATCTATCTAATTTCTCTGTCTCTATCACTCTTTCTTTCTCTCTCTCATCTCTCTGTCTGTATTTCTTTCTCTCTGGCCACTTGTCACTCTCTTCTATTTCTCCGTCTCTCTCTGTCTCTCTGTCCCTCTCTCTCTATCTCTCTGCCTCTCTCTATATATCTCTTTCTCTCTCTGTCTCTGTATCTCTCTGTCTCCCTCTCTCTCTCTCTCTCTCTCTCTTCTTCTCTCTGTCTCTCTCTGTCTCCTTCTCTCTCTCTCTCTCTCTCTCTCTCTCTCTCTCTCTCTCTCTCTCTCTTTCTTTGTGGTCCCATTATAATTATTAACACCACGAGGAACCCCATCACAGATTCTACTTCACACATGCTGTAATATTTTCACACTATTGGTCCAACCACCTTTTGCCATTAGTAAACCAACTCGAGTTGCTCTTTTCAACAATCGAACAAAACTCGTGTTGTTAGTTTTCAAAGTTTGCATTTTCGCTCACTTGTAAAGGAAGAAAAATCAATTCCAGTAGCCTATGAAATTTTAACAAACTGAGCTCACATAAAAATCTTAATAGGATTAATTTTGCATTCGGGCTTTCTTGTTATATCAGCTTTGAAGTAAAATCTCCTTTTAGGTGGGCTACAATAAATAGTAGTAATGGAAAAGGTTGATCAGAACGAAGGTTGTTGACTGTTTTTGTTTTGTTGTTTTGTTTTTCCTCAGGCTGACTGGTAGAATTTTAACTCTCTAATGTCGTAACTCTGTTGCGGTGGTCTATTGATTCATCGAAAATTTAAAAAAGTACGATGTTTTTAATTGTCTCTCAAAATCAGACATCGGTTCTAAAAACATTGCCCAACATACGGGGGAGAAATCTTCCAAGTAAATATAAAAATATGAATAAAAAGTAAATTTAATCCATAATTGTGTGCCCCGTAAGCAAACTTGGTTATAGTTTCAGGTGGTGAAAAAAACATGTCAGAGCAAATATTAATATTAATATAAATATCCTACATATACAATGAGATTTGATGTCTGGAGTTTTGGAATTCAAACTTTGGCGGCCTGATGTAGAATGCCTATGAATATTCAAAGACCCGTACTTATCCGGTCATATATCCGGTGAGTTAATTGCCAGCTTTTAACAGTGAATTTATTACTACCATACTTTTGTAGTGAAAGACAGATACTTGAAGATGAGTGCAGTTTAGACGGAATCTTTGGGAATTTTACGTCTAGTGCTGTTTAATATTGTGAATCTATATTGAGCGTTTGCTAACCAATAATAAGTGGGGAGGCGATTGAAAAACCAACACAGAAGCATATTTCACAAGACTTTTAGTTGCACAATCCAAGTTTTAAGATTGAAAAAGGACATAAGAACCGGAAATACCGCCTAACACCATTCTTTCCTCCAATAAACAAAATTGTATAATTTAAAGTTGTTGGAGAATAAGAAACTGCGCTTTTTTCATGGCGTGTGTGTGTCGATATGGAATAATTTGGTTATGGTTAGAATGACTGCCACTGGTGAGATTGTGAGATAAGCAGAACAAAAACAACTGTTATGTAATTTGAAAAGAATGTTTGACGAAAAAGTGCTTAATAGGATATGTATGTTTTTGGTGATAATGCTAAAGCCCGTTCCAAAACAATTGTAACACGAATGGGTGGAATGGAAACGGAGAAAAATACTAAAAGAAACGGTTAGAAGAGCTTGCTTCTAAAACCTGCTGACTAGTTGATTATTATTTTTTATCAAGCAGCACTTTGAATATCTACTAAACAGTAAAACGAACGTTACACGCATTGTGCTTTAAAAAAGAATTGTTCTCGGTTTTGGAAAATAATAACGCTATGGTGTACAGAATAAAAACTATACTAGGTTATAAAACAACTTATAGAAGTATACATGAGGTATTATTTGTTGTACCTGAAAATTTTTCACAGCATGTCTCTTTAATCGGTGTAATGGGAATACAATGTATACTCTCTCTCTCTCTCTCTCTCTCTCTCTCTCTCTCTCTCTCTCTCTCTCTCTCTCTCTATCTATCTATCTATCTATCTATCTATCTATCTATCTATCTATCTATCTATCTATCTATCTATCTATCTATCTATCTATCTATCTATCTCTAACTTACTCACACATGTATATTATATATGTATGTATTAGAGTGAGAATGAGAGAGAGAGAGAGAGAGAGAGAGAGAGAGAGAGAATGAGAGAGACAGACAGACAGACAGCATAATCAGCTTAAGGGTCTGCGTGAGAGTCCCCTTGGTGTTTAAGACTAGACCCAGCCATACTGGTCAATATGACGGCATGGATCCGCCAGTACCAAGTAAGA
Organism: Elysia chlorotica; assembly: GCA_003991915.1. Taxonomy (NCBI): domain Eukaryota; kingdom Metazoa; phylum Mollusca; class Gastropoda; family Plakobranchidae; genus Elysia; species Elysia chlorotica. Next base: position 692,555 of record RQTK01000136.1, read on the forward strand.
AATACCTGTTAGTCAGGCTACCACTGTCCAGTAATATAATATCATTATCTCCCATGGTAGTCATAACTCCGACTATTAGTTTCCCTGGCGTGAACGGTAACTAATTATTCATCCTTTGGTCCTAACGATGATCTCCACGAGAGAATGATGGGCAAACGTAATCAATAGTATGACGGATTATCATCAGTTGGTGAATAGTGTACTTTAAGCCAACCTAGAACGCTTGTTATGAAGGGAAGACAAGAAGATTTATAGATAATTAGACTTTGTTGAGTTTCCTTCTGATATGAAGAGGGTAGTAGCAAAGTGTCACGCAATCATCTGTGATAAAATAAAACAATGTTCGGAGACGGTTTTTAGAGAATATGAGGTGTTAAGTTGGTTTAAAGTCCAACATCAGCACTATATAGACCATATTGTGGACAGACCCCAAGACTGACGTCTGACAATTTTATGTGCTGCCGCACTCGAGACAGGGGGGTGATAATTATGACTCTTGTCTCATCCGGTCGTATTAAACTGACACTGACCCAACCAGTAGGGAGCGAAATCGCAAGGGCTGGAACGACGGACCTTTTGCGTCGGAAGCCGATGTTCTACCCAGGGCCACCGCGCCCCCCGTTATGGAATAGCTGGATGGAATGTTCCGAAATACAAAGTTATATTACTTTTTTGCAGGCCTATTATTTTACATGCTCTACATAGCAGAAAAACAAGATCTCTCTGAGGGGCATTGTAGGTTCCTAGAAATAAAAGATCTAAACGTTAAGAGAGACAGAAAAACACACACACAAAGACATAAATATAATTTATCTTTAACACTCAGCTTTTAGTCTGTGCAATATTTTTACTATTCTTTATATGCTCACATTATGAAAATGTGAGCATATTCTAAAAATCCCATTTTCATAAACGTATCATTCATCTACAAAATGAGCGATATCTTAGAAAATATAAATTTGCTCATGGAAAAGTGCTGATAATTCTACATTTCTACGTGTATCATGTCTTAATTCTTCTATAATTTAGAATGCCTATGATTGTATCAACCAGACATGAAATCTCAAAGGATACAGCCTAGCTGTAAACCTCGAGAGCCACACCATTAAGTTTTCGCCTTGATCATACCCCCAGTATTTACATTATAGAATTCCCACAGATGTCTATTCTTCACATTATATTAGAGTAACGCCCCCTGGCAATACCCAGTGACCCGGATTTTGTGTCTGACCTTTCATTATTGTTTATGTCGGGCTACGGAGAGAAATACTGATGCATCTGGCATTATTTTGAATAAAAAGTTAGAAAATAGTAGAAAGAAAGGTATATAGTACGAGGAATAGAGGGCTAGAGCTAGGTGAATAAAATAATGATGATAAAAAATTTCGGACAACGAAACAGACAATCAAAAAAGGGGAGGCCAGCATCTAGCAAAGCGTCGCCTCGGACCTGTGGATATGAAAAATACACAGGGATAGAGATAGCGAGATAAAGCAGTGCCGGATTAAAGGCTGGACCCCCCCACACCACCCCGCACACCCACACCAATAGAGATGGCGGCCCCCCCCCCCCCCCCCCCACTAACCCTAAACAAAACAAAAGGGGCCACCCAATCGGAAGCGATCCCCCTTTATAATGATTTGTAAAATTATGCATTTTTGGACAATCATAAGGGAGTTAGCCCCCCACCCCTTCTGAGTTGGGCCCAGGGCTCCGTGAAACCTAAATCCGGCACTGAGATAGAGCGAGAAGGAGGGAGAGAGAGAGAGAGAGAGAGAGAGAGAAGAGAGAGAGAAGAGAGAGAACAGTGAGAGAGGAAGAGGAAAAGAGAAAGAAAAATAAACAAAACAGAGAGAGAGAGTGAGAGGATATTTTCCGTAGCTCCAAAAATCTAACACCTCATAGCTCACTGCGTGCTCTTTAACAATTGCGAAAAGGCCAGCATTAATCCAGCGAACAATCTGCGTTATAATAACTAATTTATTTATTTTTTTATTATTTTTAAAGACATGAATATATATTCTAATACTTCTTATATAATCTTTGGCTACAGCACTCTGTTGTTTAAAGTCACAACCATCGTTAACCTATTAGGTGTAGGGTATGTTGTGATCCAACCCATGTCCTTCTATAACACACGCCTATGTCTAACCCCACTGAGTTCTATTAATAGAACTCTCTCATCACCCCACAGAGTTCTATTATTAGAACGCTGCGTCCAACCCCAGACTTGGGATTTGTCCAGAAACCAGTGCTCCCCTCCCACTCACTTCGTCTGATTCCGGATGACAGCCTTCTCCATTCTTCCGGAATCTCAAGAATTTTTTTTCAAAAGGTCTTTATCTAATCTCTTCTCGATCTCCTCTAAGAAATAACATACTCAGCTCTGTCTGTCTGTCTATCTATCTATCTGTCTAGCTATCTATCTTTCGCTCCCTCTCTTTTTCTCTCTCTGGTTCTCTTACTCTTCTCTCTCTCTCTCTCTCTCTCTCTCTCTCTCTCTCTCTCTTCTTCTCTCTTTTCTCTTTCTCTCTTTCTCTCTCTTGTATCTCTCTCTCTCTCTCTCTCTCTCTCTCTCTCTCTCTCTCTCTCTACTTTTCTCTCTGTTTCTCTTTCTTTGGTTCTCTCACTCTTGTATCCGTCTCTCTCTATCTATCTTTCTCTCTCTATATCTCTCTCTCCCTCTCTCTCTCTCTATCCTATCTTTTTCTGCCTCTGTGTGTGTGCATAATGTTTCCAAATACAACACTCTCCAACCCTTTCTCTCTCTACCTCTAAGACAATCCATCCGTGCTTCCCTTCTAGTAATAAATCAGTCAATTAGCTAAGATTCTGTTGTCATGAAACGACTATCTTAAAAGTACCGGAGCACATAAATAGTCACAAGAATCCCATTTACTTAGAGTTAGACAGCACTTACAGTTACACTCAACCAAGGCACATTAAGAAATCATTGTAAATCACCTTTAACAAAAGTGCCTATGGGTTCAACCACTTCTGTAGACCTGAGATTCACCCCAGTTTGCCCGTATGACATAAAAGAAATAAAATTCTAGTTTACAGTGTCCATCGTACCGAATAAATAATTATTGAGCTCAACTGGGAAAATTACAGACTTTGCGTTCTATACGTTCATTATGGATGACATAATTATCACGCCCGTTAAGTGTCACGATTTTCTGATCGTTTATTTGCTCTGTAGGTCTGGAATAGAGCTGTGAGTGCGATTTTACCCCCGTGCTGATTTTTTGTCGTTCGACTTCATTTACGCTTTGGGTCCGTCATCGCGAAAACTGTAATATTGAACGAAACCTGCAATAACCAGGTCCTCGCAACCCAGAATAATGTTCCATCACTGTGAACGCCAGCTCAGCAATCCACGAGGGCCTCTGGCATCGACCAGGGAGGGGAAAACAATAGCACTAGCACGATCGATCTTTCTGGATGGAGTTCCCATTGATTACTAATGCTAAAGGCACGCCATGCACTTTTCGGAAAAATCGGAATGCTTGCGAAATAGCAAAGAAAGGGGGATCTCGTAACACTGGAATATTTGATGGAAGTTTCAATTTGCCTTGGCTACGCTTGGTTGAGATAGAACTG
>RQTK01000136.1:703657-708657 GCA_003991915.1 Elysia chlorotica
TAAAATTACACGTCATTGCGAGGGTGTATCAGCATTCTGTGCATGTTTGTAAGCGTGTATGGGGAGGGGGAGGGAATGGAGAGAACGAATAAAAAAGAAAGGAGAGGGGGAGATGTGTACCAGGATCTTATTCTGTGGGCGTTGTGGCAGCAACAACAACTGCATTCATTCTCGTGAGTCTGTAAGTCTGTAAGTCGGTAAGTCTGCATCCTGTAGATCTAGATTCTAGATCTAGGTAGATCTAGGCAAAGCTGGTGCTTTTTGGCGGGTGAGAGCCGAACGGCGAACGCTAGTGGTGGGAGCAATTGACGGCATGTGTTCAACACAGACAGCGCTGCTTTATGTAATCCATCTCGACTTTTTGGCAGCGGGGAAACCCGGTGTGCGGTTGTAAAAAAAAAAGCTCATCCACATGCAAAGAGCTGCCAATCCATATTGTATATTTTATCGAAAAAAATGCATAAAATACCTTTTTGGCAGCGTTTTTGCAGTTCTATTTGATCTTTTCTCTAGATTTATAGATCTAGATATTTTTACTTTAGAAGAGCAGAAATAGAAATATGCCTTGTGCAAGAAAAGCCAAGCCTACCCCACAACTCACTCTTTCGTTTCTCGAAATCACTTTATTTTCCTAACCTTTTTTACCCGCTTCTTTTCTTATGGCTGTTGATCTATGAGTGAATAGAGCGATGTGTTTGCTCTAGAGTTTGGTTGCAGTCCTTGAAAACAGGTTAATGTTATCTTTTCGAATTGTGTTTGATAAGCTGCTAGGTTGTTAGTTGTTTTTTTTTTTTACTTCTTCACTTCATGGGCCTAGCATTTTTGTATACTGTCCGGCATAATTATTCTTTTTGTTTTTCTGTTGTTGTTTTTTTATTTTTGTTTGTGTATGTGGGTATTTCTTTTGTTTGTTTTATTTATCGACCCATCTATGCTAGTCTGATTTTCTTTTTGTATCAAATAATGTTCAGTGTTGTTGTTTTTTTGCTTTTGTTTTTTTATTTCTGTACTTTTTTCTTTTTAATTAAATTTTCCTCTATTTTGTTTTTAAAATTCTCTCTTAAATGGTGTTTTTAAATCATAATGTACAGTATAAAAACATTTGAAACATTAACCTTTCGTGACTAATTTTGTTTTGGTTTTTTAGGTTTTTGTTCATATAAATGTATGAAAAGAGCAGTCGAAAAGCTAAAGAAATTCTTAAACACCATTATTGTCGTTAAAATTTTCCACTTTAAAATTTTTTTAAAGTAAAGTATTTAAAATATGATTTCTCTTAGTTTTTTCTTTTTATTTTTGTCCCTGTGTCCTCTAGCCCTTCATAGCAAAAAAACAAATCTTGTATTTTCCGCACAAGGGTATAAAGTTAACCAGCGACTATCACAAGCATTGGGCCTACCCTATGCTGGGGATTATTTTGTTTCTTTGAATTTTGTTTTATTGTTTTGTTTTTGTTTCTGTTTCTGTAGTCTTGAGCTCTCGTCAGGAAAGAATAACTTATACAGTGACTACTGAGAGATACAGTGAGACAGAGAAAATAGAGAGACAAGTAGGGAAAAGGTGGGAGAGACAGTGAGAGAAAGATACAGAGAGAGAGTGAAAGAGAGAGAGAGAGAGAGAGAGAGAGAAAAGAGAGAGAGAGAGAGAGAGAGAGAGAGAGAGAGAGAGAGAGAGAGAGAGAGAGAGAGAGAGAGAGAGAGAGAGAGAGAGAGAGAGAGAGAGAGAGAGAGAGAGAGAGAGAGAGAGAGAGAGGGAGGACACAGTCGGTTAACAAAATATTATTAGTTTTGTGTGAAAAGTAAACAGTACATAATTTCATAATTGTGAAACAGATGGATCTAAAATGTTTTTTTGTTTTGTTTTCACACATGGTGCAAAACGTGTTTATTTCTTCTTATTCTTGCGCTCAGAGAGAGAGAGAGAGAGAGAGAGAGAGAGAGAGAGAGAGAGAGAGAGAGAGATAGATAGATAGATAGATAGATAGATAGATAGATAGATAGATAGATAGATAGATAGATAGATAGATAGATAGATAGATAGATAGATAGATAGATAGATAGATAGATAGATAGATAGATAGATAGATAGACATATAGATGAGTGGAAAGATAAACATATAACTGATAGATACTAATGGGTAGGTAGACTGCTAGATAGAGAGACTTGGTTAAAAGAAAAATGGAGCCAACGATAAACAGATTAGTGGATTAACTATACAGACATATAGATGAAAGAACACGAAACACATTATACTGCTAAGTGACGGAGATGGAAGGGAAAGCACTCAGGCCGAATATCGCATGCCAAAATGGGCTTAGACTAGACACTTGAAGTCCCATTAGCAGAAAGAGATATGAGCCAAAAAAGAAAAATATATTAGAAAATGCTATATAATCTGCATGGGGAATTCTCCAATTCGGAAAGTCGTTTTCATGATAGAGACATGTTCAGTTGGTTGAGAGATTTAGATCGGTTCCCTCGTCCAAGTGTGAGTGCATAGTAATTACTCACAACCAGGCTCTTACACATGAGTGAGTGCCTTACTTCAGACTGGGTCGGTTCATGTACCTCTATAACAACAACTAGACGGCTATGGTCGGTTCATGTCCCTCTATATAAACAACTAGACGGCCATGATAGACTTATGCCCCTTTTTCACAACAACTATACAGCGGTTCATGTCCCTCTATAACAACAACTAGACGGTTATGGTCAGTTAATGTCCGTTTATACCAACAACTAGACGGCTAACATCGGTTCATATCCGTCTATAACAACAACTAGACAAATAAGATCAGTGTATGTCACTTTAGAACATAAACTAGACGGCTATGGTCGGTTCATGTGCCTCTATAACAACAACTAGACGGCTATGGTCGGTTCATGTCCCTCTATAACAACAACTAGACGGCTAAGATCGGTTCATGTCCATCTATAACAACAACTAGACGGCTAAGATCGGTTCATGTCCCTCTATAACAACAACTAGACGGCTATGGTCGGTTCATGTCCCTCTATAACAACTAGACGGTTAAGATAGGTTCATGTCCATGGTTCATGTCTCTCTATAACAACAACTAGACGGCTATGATCCTTTCATGCCCCGTTATAGCAACTAGACGGCTATGGTCGGTTCATGTCCCTCTATAACAACAACTAGACGAATAAGATCAGTGTATGTCACTTTAGAACAACAACTAGACGTCTGAGAACGGTTCATGTCCCTATATAACAACTACTAGACGGCTAAGATTGGTTCATGTCCCTCTATAACAACAACTAGACGGCTATGGTCGGTTCATGTCCCTCTATAACAACAACTAGACGGCTAAGGTCGGTTCATGTCCCTCTATAACAACTAGACGGCTAAGATCGGTTCATCTCCCTCCATAACAACAACTAGACGAGTATGACCAGTCCATGTCCCTCTATAACAACTAGACGGCTAAAATTGATTCATGTCCCTCTATAACAACAACTAGACGACTATGGCGATTGTCAGGCCTCGAACCCGGACCTTCTGCGTCGGAAGCCGATGTTCTACCCCAGGGCCACCGCGCCCCTCTTATCAGCGTGTGGATCTTAAACCCTGCTAAAGCTGCACTCTGGATGGAACAGAGGGAGAGAGTGTGGTTCTGGTTAGTCATCAGGCTGTGAAAGCTACGGGTTCAGAACTTCAGGGTTGGGCACACGATGCATAATTGGCTACAGCAGCACAACATCGTGCCATGCCTGGCTCGCCTCAGCTTTCACTGGGTGAGGGGGGGGGGGGGGGGGGGGCGGTCGCGGGGGGGAGGGACTGCCTGGAATGTGAATCGTGAGCAGTAGTAGTAGCATTACTGGCAAATACGGTCTAGTGCTCACAGTTACTGTCTAAGCCTCCCTTGCGTGAGAGCTCGAGGAGTTGAGTTCAGTTGAGTTAGAATAATGGTCAACATCGGCACTATATAGGCTATATTGTGGACGAGCCCCAAGATTGACGTCTGACAATTTTATGTGAGGAGAAGGTAAAAAAATTAGTTTCCTCGATGGTTGAGAGTTGAGTTGAGGTAACTTGAGTCTGTTTCTTATCGTCCAAAGTCAGTATAATATAGGTTATATTGTGGACAGGCCTCAAGACTAGTATATGACAATTTTATGTGCTCCCACACACGAGACAGGGCTGGGATACCATGACTCCTGTCTCAGCCGGTCAGATTAAAATGACACCGACCCAACCAGTAGGGAGCGAAATCTCCAGGGCTCGAACAACGGACCTTTTCTGTCGGAAGCCGATGTTCTACCCCAGGGCCACCGCGCCTTCATGGAGAGAGAGAGAGAGAGAGAGAGAGAGAGAGAGAGAGAGAGAGAGAGAGAGAGAGAGAGAGAGAGAGAGAGAGAGAGAGAGAGACAGACAGACAGAGACAGACACAGATAGAAAGAGAGACAGAGAAAGAGACAGAGATAAAGGAATAGACAGACTGAGAAACTGGTACGGATAGAAAGCAAGACAGAGGCATAGACAGGGATGATGCTACTCAATGTAAGTGCTACTTCTAACGACTTCCACTGGCACACTTGTAACCAATGACGCCGACCATTCATCACTGGAGCCACTGCAGCCGATGGAAGCACTCACGCAGATCAAAGGCTCAGACAGTGAGAGCCGACAGGAGGAAAACCTGATCAGTGAATGGAAGCGTGAGTACTGCACGGTGTACGAGTGCGCGTGCTGTGCTAGAGTGTGAGTCAGTGTGAGCTACCGACATCATTTGTAATAATTAACCGGTTCTACGTTCCCTACTGGTTGGGTCGGTGTCAGTATAATGTGACTGGCTGAGACAGGAGTCATGGTATCCCCGCCCTGTCTCGTGTGTGGCAGCACATAAAATTGTCAGACGTCCGTCTTGGGAATCGTCCACAAAATAGCCTATATAGTGTTGCTGTTGGACGTTAAAATCAACCCAACCCAACCCCATAGATCTACCCTGAGAAGTCATAATTATGCTCCAGTTATGAAC
>RQTK01000136.1:718657-727840 GCA_003991915.1 Elysia chlorotica
CTTGACTTGTGAACAATTTCGTGTTGTGGAGATAAAATCCCAAACTTGTGTTAGCGAGAGAAAGAGAGAGAGGGGGGGGTGGTTTCACATGTAAAGATCTGGGGTAACATGAGCAAGGTAGGAGTAAAGTTAGACGTCCGACTAAGGGGAAAGGTTAGGAGGGTAGTGAAGGAGGAAGGAGTTTAAGAGAGAAGGGCTTCAGAAGTAGGCCTACAGATCTGGGGTAACATGAACAATGAGGTAGTAAAAATATCAGCCCAACTATGGTCTATATATTCATGGCAAGTCAGGCGCCTAAATCTACTTTCTCCTTGTACTTACTACCTCTAGGTTCAGTGCATGTTGGCTCACCCACAATTGCTGGGAGCTAGAAAGCCAGCCAGATCTGGGAGCCCATCAGTTCTAGACTGAGCTGCCCTGCCCAGTTTTCATAGCTAGAGAAACATTCCAGACGTTTTCCTCCCACCCATCCCTCTCTCTCTCTCTCTCTCTCTATCTCTCTCTCTTTCTTTCTCTCTTTCACTCTGTCTCTCTCTCTCTCTTTCTTTCTCTCACTCTCTCTCTCTTTCTCTCTCTCACTCTCTCTCTGTCTGTCTGTCTCTCTTTCTCTCTCTATCTCTTTCTCGCTTTATCTCTCTCTTTCTCTCTCTATCTCTTTTTCTCTCTCTCTCTCTTTCTCTCTCTCTCTCTCTCTCTCTCTCTCTCTCTCTTTTTTCTCTCTCTCTTTCTCTCTCTCACTCTCTCTCTGTCTGTCTGTGTCTCTTTCTCTCTCTTTCTCTCTCTCACTCTCTCTCTGTCTGTCTGTCTCTCTTTCACTCTCTCTCTATCTCTCTCTCTCTGTCTCTCGCGCTATTTTCTTGTTCCTCTTTCCTTCTTTTCGTCCTGGTGTCGGGGAAGAAGAGTATGGGAAGAGTATGAGCCATTGGAGGCATATGATTGTGAGGCGTGATCGTTGGAATAATTTGAAAACACTTTCTTGTGTTTATGTGTGGCTTAGAGGAAGAAAGAGAGATTGAACAAGAGGGAGACTAGAAAAGATGATAGGGGTCAGTGAGAAGATGTGACGATTCGAAAAGAAACGGGAGAGACCGAGAGCGAGAGAGAGAGAGAGACAGAGAGAGACAGACAGGCAAACAGACAGAGAAAAACGGAGATAGAGCAGATAAGAGGGATCGATTTTGCATTGAACAAGGCAGGTTGAAACGGCCTCTTGGAAAGTATGCGGTCACTTGAGATCAGATGATGACTGTGCTGGGTTCAGGTGGGGACACAATGTCATACCTGGTCGTTAGCACTACAGTGGGATTTTGGGTTTTGGTTTTGTTTTGGTTTTGTTGGTTTTTTTTGTTGCTGTTGTGGCTATTTATTAATTTTATTTATTTACTTATTTATTATTATTATTATTATTATTATTATTATTATTATTATTATTATTATTATTATTATTATTATTAATGTTGTTATTATTATTTTTTTGGGGGGAGGGGGGTCGAGGAGGTGCTCAACTAGGAATGAGTGACGCTATGGGGACCGTTAACGCAAGACTTCTATTGTTTTAGGACACGCATTGGAAACTGATGAGTATGCCCTACCTCCACTACCTTTCCCTATCCGGACCTCTCATTGCGGTACGAGAGCCAGTTGTAGTTGAGTTGGTTTAACGTCCAACATCTACTCTATATAGGCTATATTGTGGACGGACCCCAAGACTGACGTCTGACAATTTTATGTGCTGCCACACAGGTCATGGTTACGATGACTACTTTCACATTAAACTGACACCGACCTAACCGTTTGGGATCGAAATCGCCAGGGCTCGAACCGCGGACCTTCTGCGTGGCAAGTCGATGTTCCACCCTAGAGCCACCGCGCCCTCACGTACGACAAAGCTGCCAACTCAACCAAATATCAAAATTTTACTATTTATGTGATAAAAACTGCATTTATACGACATTTTTGGTCAAAGGTTGGAAACAGCCTAGGGGCACTATAACAGTCTTGGTTAGAAAGGTCGGTCTGAACATTCCTGGAGTAGGACCCCCAATACTGATCTAAGGCTGGAATAGGACCCCCAATAAGAGCTGGAGTAGGACCCCCATTACTTATCTAAAGCTGGAGTAGGACCCCCATTACTTATCTACAGCTGGAGTAGGAACACCATTACGGATAAAGCTGGAGTAGGACCACCATTACTGATAAAGCTGCAGTAGGACCACCATTACTGATAAAGCTGGGGTAGGACCACCATTACTGATAAAGCTGCAGTAGGACCACAATTACTGATAAAGCTGCAGTAGGACCCCCATTACTGATCTGAAGCTGCAGTAGGACCACCATTACTGATAAAGCTGGGGTAGGACCCCCATTGCTGATAAAGCTGCAGTAGGACCACCATTACGGATAAAGCTGCAGTAGGACCACCATTACTGATAAAGCTGGTGTAGGACCCCCATTACTGATCTAAAGCTGGAGTAGGACCCCCACTACTGATCTAAAGCTGGAGTAGGACCCCCACTACTGTTCTAAAACTGGAATAGGACCCCCACTACTGATCTAAATCTAACGAGAGGTTGAATGCCACATGAGGTCAACGCTTCAAGCCCTCTGTTCAGTGTGTTCACACAATCAATACGGACCGATTCGTTAGTTCATCCATCACTGCCGGAAGGCGTGAGTGCGCTTGTCTGTCTGTCTGTCTGCCTGTCCGTCCCTGTGGTCACCATCTGTTCAATGAACCTGATGTTACGACTGGCGGTTTGTGTTAGCAGAGAACTTGCCAACTTGGTCGGTATCAGTTTAGTGTGACCAGCTGAGACAGGAGTCATGGTATCCCCACCCTGTCTCGTGTGTGGTAGCACATAAAATTTTCAGACGACAGTCTTGGGGCTCGTCTCTGATAAAGCTGCAGTAGGACCCCCATTACTGATAAAGCTGGAGTAAGACCCCCACTACTGATAAAGCTGGGGTAGGACCCAAACTACTGATCTAAACTGGAGTAAGACCCCCACTACTGATAAAGCTGCAGTAGGACCCCCACTACTGATAAAGCTGCAGTAGGACCCCCATTACTGATCTAAAACTGGAGTAAGACCCCCACTACTGATAAAGCTTGGGTAGGCCCCCCATAACTGATCTAAAGCTGGAGTAGGACCCCCATTACTGATCTACAGCTGGGGTAGGACCCAAACTACTGATCTAAACTGGAGTAAGACCCCCACTACTGATAAAGCTGCAGTAGGACCCCCATTACTGATAAAGCTGGAGTAGGACCCCCACTACTGTTCTAAAACTGGAATAGGACCCCCATTACTGATCTAAATCTAACGAGAGGTTGAATGCCACATGAGGTCAACGCTTCAAGTCCTCTGTTCGCTGTGTTCAGACGATCAATACGGACCGATTCGTTAGTTCATCCATCACTGCCGGAAGGCGTGAGTGCGCTTGTCTGTCTGTCTGTCTGTCTGTCTGTCTGTCTGTCTGTCTGTGGTCACCATCTGTTCATTGAACCTGGTGCGACGATCGACGGTTTGCGTTAACAGAGAACTTGCGAATTCTGGGACCAACACAAGAACGGAGACGATGGTAACGGGGATCTCCGACGGCGTCCAATTGAAGACTCGTATCGCCGGGAGATGAGTAAGTTGGATATGGCGCTCTATAGATAAACTGTGTTATTATTATTGTTGTTGTTATTATTATTAATATTATTATTATTATTGTTGTTGTTGTTGTTGTTGTTGTTGTTGTTGTTGTTGTTGTTGTTGTTGTTGTTGTTCTTGTTATTGTTATTAATTCTCTATGTCTCTTCTCTTTTCTCGCTTTTCTATCTCGGACCAATCATATTTCTTGGAACCAATCTGCCTATCTTGGCTTGAGTAACTATGACCTCGTGTGTCTGTCTGTCAGTTTGTCTGTCTGTTTATCTCTTCTGACCTTCACATACCCACTCATCCCGTCTTTCAAACGTTGAGTTGGGGGTGCGCTGACCCTTGGGTAGAACATCGGCTTCCGACGCAAAAGGTCGGTGACTCGAGCCCTGGCGAGTTCGCTTTCTACTGGTTGGGTCGTTGTCAGTATAATGTGATCGGCTGAGACAGGAGTCATGGTATCCCCGCCCTGTGTCGTGTGTATCAGCACAAAAAATGTCAGACGTTAGTCTTGGGACCCGTCAATAATATAGCCTATATAGTGCTGATGTTGGACGTTAAACTTAAACTAACTCAGCTACAACCAAACGTTGTGTTCCCCATTTCTCTCACCTGTTCGGATTCTCAAACTCTTTAAATTCAGTTATGAGGGGGATTTTGTGTTGGCTTGAAATGTGTGTGTGTGTGTGTGTGTGTGTCTGTGTTTGTTTTTGTTTTTGTTTTGTTTTTCCATTCACATCTTTGTTTTTCCATTCACATCTTTAACATTGTATCGAGATCTCATTGTCATCGAAATCTCATTGTCATCAAGATCTCATTGTCATCTAATGGCCGTCTTCCTCCCAGCTTGGGATCTTCAACATTTCTTTGTCCACGCATAACACGCATGTCTTTGAACAGTTTTCTTTCAACACGGTATTCAGAAAGAGGAAGGAAGGTGCGCAAGGGGAGATTTTGTTTTGGAGTGTTTTTGAGATAACATTACTTGTTTGGGTTTTCCGTTAGTTTTGGGCTGTTTAAGGGCACGATGGCTCAATTTCAAGGGCTGAATTGTTTTTTGTTGTTGTTGTGGGCTTTGTTGTTGTTGTTGCTGCTGCTGTTGTTGTTGTTGTTGTTGTTGTTGTTGTTGTTGTTGTTGTTGTTGTTGTTGTTGTTGTTGTTGTTGTCTGTTGGTATTTTGAGCGTTGAGAAATCCTGTTAAACCACAAAGCACGACCAAACGCAGGTTTCAAGCTAAAGATACTTAGACAATCCGAAAGTATGAAGATTTAGTTATAATGACAAATTTGTTCATTCCGCAATTGTTTTTGTTTGTTTGTTTGTTTGTTTCTGATTGTTTTGTTTTCTTTGTTTTATGGTGGTTATGCGTGTGTGTGTGTGTGTGTGTTTGTAGTTAAAGTGTTGAGAAATCTTTTTAAACCACAACTTAAGGACGACCAAACGCAGTTTTCAAGCTAAAGATACTTAGACAATCCGAACGTATAAAGATTTAGTTATATTATGACAAAATTGTTCATTAGGCAATGTTTTTGTTGTGTGTGTTTATGTGTGTGTGTGTGTGTTTGTAGTTTGAGCTTTGAGAAATCGTGTTAAACCACAAAGCACGACCAAACGCAGGTTTCAAGCTAAAGATACTTAGACAATCCGAAAGTATCAAGGTCAAGTTGTTATGACAAAATTGTTCATTTCGCAATTGTTTTGTTTTATGTGTGTTTGTGTGTGTGTGTGTGTGTATTGGTAGTTTTAGCGTTGAGAAATCATGTTTAAACTTCAAAGCACGACCAAACGCAGGTTTCAAGCAAAAGATACTTAGACAATCCGAAAGTATCAAGGTTAAGTTGTTATGACAAAATTGTTCTTTCCGCAATTTTGTTTGTTTGTTTGTTTGTTTGTTTGCTTGTTTGTTGTGGTTATGTGTGTAGCACGACCAAACGCAGATTTCAAGTTAAAGATACTCAGACAATCCGAAAGTATGAAGGTTAAGTTATTATGACAAAATTTTTCATTCCGCAATTGTTTAGCTTGTTTTAAGTTGTGGCTATGTGTGTGTGTACGTGTCTGAACAAAATTGTTCATTCCGCAAAAGGTTTGTTATGTTAATTAATTACTTTCCTTTTATGGATACTGTAAAGACATATTCTAACCAAACGGGTTATAATTATAGTACGTTCTGATAATTCGCAGAACGCTTCTACATTTTATAATATTGCTTTTGTTTGAAGAAAAAAAAATGTAATTTGCGTTATATACAGTCTTGAACCGATTATGATTTTGTTCATCGTTGTTGGCATCGAATTAAGAATGTTGTAATGTTAAAAACTATTGTAGTTTGGCCCACTTTTAAATATTTTATTCATAGTAGTTATATTAAAGTGTGTGTGTGTTTGTAGTTTGAGCGTTGATAAATCCTTTTAAACCACAAAGCACGATCAAACGCAGGTTTTAATCAAAAGATACTTAGACAATCCGAAAGTATCAAGGTTAAGTTGTTCATTCCGCAAAAATGTTGAAATGTGAAATAATTCCTTTCTATTTAATGATACTGATAAAGTCATATTGTAACCGTTAAAGGGTATATAGCACGTTCTGACGATTCGAAGAACGCTTCTATATTTTATATTGTTATTTTTATTGGAAGAAAAACATAATAATTTGCAATATATAAAAGTCGTGAACCGATAATGATTTATAACTCGTTATCGGCATCGAATTGAGTATGGTTTATACTACAAATTATTATAGTTTGGCCCTCTTTTCAATTTTTAATGCTTAGTAGTTAAATTGGAAATTGATGAAATATGACCCTCGAACCCCCCCCCCCCTAAAAAAAAAAAGGAAAAACAAAGAAAACAAACATTACATATTTGTAAAACTAATAGTTTTATATATTAGACTTTAGGCTAAATCAAACGTCTTGGAACACTACATACATCTTACGTCCAGTGGTCAAATGAAGAGGGCGGTTCCATTAATTTTTGTGTGCTCAAAGTCTATGGGTCTAGTAAGTACAAAAATAAATAGATTTAGACGTCCGTCTATAATATTATAATACGTGGTTAGTCGGACGTCCAACCCGACTTTCTTTTTGTACTGGGTGCTCTATATCATTAGGGGATGTGACTCAGTGTTGTCATGCAATCATTGATTGCTTTCACATCCTCTAGGTTTTCTAGCCAATCATAAATGTTCCAAGTTTCCCTCAATATTACTGGTTGCGATGAACACTGTGTATTTAACTGCCGCCGTATAGGATCCCCCAGGGGAACCTAGGAGACGTTAAACCCGGAGAGAGGGAGAGAATTCTCTCCCTCCCTCTATAGAGAAATGTGTATTAAACGGGTTTTTTCTTTCTTTTTTTATGGCATTATGGCGAATTGGGAAATTCCGTTGAGGTCGTGTAAATCGCAATACCTCTAAAACAGCAGGCTACTGTTGACTGTTGAGTTGAGCACTAAGTTATCCTTGTAATAATTTATATAGTCTGGCATCCATTAGCTGAGCACTAACTAAGTTATCCTTGTCATAATTTATATAGTCTGGCATCCACATGGCTTCGCTGTGTTTAACAGGAACAGTGCTTGGTTCCAGACCTGCTTCAGACAGACCTCTCCACCTGTGGGGATGCTATTAGACCTCACGACAGGGGATTCCAGGTGGTACCAAGCCAGGTAATAGACGAATAACGGTACGACACTGATTTACCCTATCTAGGTTTCTCGATGAATCATATAACGTACAAGAATCAAAGCAAAAAAGTAATCTTTGGTGATTTTTACTTCTTTTACTTCTCCTAGGTTAATTGAATAGTCTGATTCGGAGACGAGGAGCACCAACTGAGACTCGAGCCGGGACCTTCCGATTGCTATTCCACGGCGTTAACTGAATGAGGAACTAGCGCTCTCGTCCAACTTATGGGATGATTTTATTGGTGACAGAAAAAAATGAATACCCCGAAAATCCTAGTGCATTACAATATCGCAACCTTCATGTTTATAAGTTTAAGCTGATTGGACTAATGAATTAGGCCTACTGTTGTTGTTTTTGAAATCATAACAGTAATCCTAAATTTATTTATATAAATTCTTAGGAGTGCGAAAATGGGTTGTGATCACAATTCATAACTAGATCTAAATCCAAAACATATCATAGATAATATCCGATTCACGAAGTAGGACGGCATACTATTATTTGCTTTGCTTCCTATTTACGCCAGTATCAACTTTTGATCCTAAAATTATTTATATAAATTTTTAGGAAAGCGAAAATTTGTTGTGATCACTATTCATTATTTAAATCTAAATCCAAAACATTTCAAAGATAATATCCGATTCACAAAGTAGAACAAGATACTATTTGCTTTGCTTCCGATTTACGCCAGTATCAACCACTAGTTGTAGTAGTATTTAAGTTGGTTTAACGTCCAACATCAGCATTATGGACGGACCCCAAGACTGACGCCTGACAATTTTTTTGTGCTGCCATACACGAGACAGGGCGGGGATACCACATAGATATGTATAATATCTTTGGGATACCATGACTACAGTCTCAGCTGGTCACATTTAAACTGACACCGATCCAACCAGTAGGGATTGCAATCGCCAAGGCTCGAATCTGGACCTTTTGCGTCGGAAGCCGATGTTCTACCTCAGGGCCACCGCGCCCCCAGGATCAACCACCTTCATGAACAGAAATGTATACACTGTAACAAGGTGGAAATAAATTCCAGGGAAACAATTTGGCATGTAACCACAGAATGTCTATTAATAGCAATATCTACTAATAACAATATTAATAATAATGTGATATTAACAGACATATCTGCATGTAACTCAAAATAATAATCAAAGAGGATGTTCGAGCGCTTTTATGAGATGATATTGCACGTAAAAGAATTATATCTTGAGGTCTATTGGGAATGCTTCTCATAATAAACTTTTTGTGTTTTGCAAAAGAGAAACTCTCTCTCGAAGGCATAATAGGTGTCGGGTGTTGTTAAAATATTCGTCTTATTCCGTGGTATAAAAAAGAATTGTGTAAAATCAATCAATCTTTCTTCTGTGGTTTTATTATACATTATTGTGTTTAGATATAGAGAATATATGTAATCTCCGAATTTGTTCTTTAATTATTTTTTGTTGTTGTAAGATGTTAGTTTTCAATAAAAATTGTAATTCATTTTAAAAATCCAAACCAGGTTTCTATGTGTTTTATACTTACGTTCAAATATATGAATGTTTTATCGTTATTTGAAGCTGTCGGGGACAACCACAAACTGGTCTAAATTTCTTATAAATAAGTTGTTTTTCTCAATTCCTGAGTCTACAAAGGACAAATTTAATTGATAATGCAATATTGTAATGTGTCAACATTATATGGGTATTTTTCTTTTGTAATTGTTAAATTGTTAAACGCATTGAACATGATAGTGCATGGAAGTGCGTTATATAAATGCAATATATTATTATTATTATTATTATTATTATTATTATTATTATTATTATTATTATTATTATTATTATTATTATTATTATTA
>RQTK01000137.1:3917-27743 GCA_003991915.1 Elysia chlorotica
TTTGGTCCAATAAGGACTGAGGGACGTAAGTACAACGTCGGTGTAGCCCACTGGATGGTGTCTCAGGGTGTAAACTTAACACGTCTTTGTACTTGTACTAAACGCCCTAAATGACTACTTTCGGGAATGATTAACAATTAAAAACGTGAATCTGCACGGAGAAACTTGTCTGAAATTGCAAAGAAACAGATTGTATCCCTTGTACCAATGCCTTGCTAAACTAACTCAATTTGTTTTTTATTCAGTGACTTAGCTCATGGCTGCATCTACCGCCTTACTAAGGCTTCAGTTATGTATCCGCATTCCTCTTTAATGACAAGGACTACGAAAGTTCACGTTTTGTAAACTTTGAAACTTGTCTTGAGAATAAACTTTTTACTACCGTCATCGTCGCATGCGGTGCATTTTTAAAGTGGTTGGGCGTTCTTTGGTTTTTATGGACATGGTTATGAGCAGTACATGTATTACTTTTTATGAAACATCTTCGTTTAGAAGGTCTTACCTTTGAACGTGGCATAACAAAATGAATAACTCAAAATGAAAAAGTTTTTAACATCTTTGGAATAGCTTAGATGTTGTCTTTTTGCATGGCGATTTTCTTCGATACCGACGGATATATTATTATTATAAGTCGACCAAAAAGGCGCAAATATTTTTCAACCGCTTTCACTCAAATCTTACATTTCTAACCGATGCTTATCTGTACCTAAGCGATGTTTTTTTTTTGTTTGGAGTACTAACCTTGAGTCTTCAATTTGTTCGCTGCTCTCTTGTATGATTCATTGCATGAAATAATTATATGTTTTTGTTTTGTTGTTGTTGTAGCTTTGTTTTGTTTGTTTGTTGTTGTTTTTTCAGTTCTTTGTTTGTTTTTATCTGTTCTGATTTGTTTGTTGTTGTTGTTGTTGTTGTTGTTGTTGTTGTTGTTGTTGTTGTTGTTGTTGTTGTTGTTTTTATTGTTTGTTTTTTGTTTTTTTTAGGGGGTGAAACCCTATAGTATCTATCTGTCTGGAAGCACATAATAATTATTGTCAGACATCATCCACCGGATAGCCAAATCAATTAACTGTTGTTGTTAAGAAACCGCCAAACAAATTTAATAAAGCCATCCGCCAAATAATTATAGATAAAGATGGTCGTCACGAAAGCATCAAAACGAACAAACAAACAACACAACTTCCCCTCCGACAAACAAGAGCGGCGTGATCTGCTGGGGTTAGAGCGACCTGACTGCTACAGACTGCGACGCCCCGATTACTGTGACAAAAACAATACTCTGTGACGTTACTCACTTCTCAGGCCAGCAGCTGTCGCAAAACATTCTAAAAAAGTCTAGGCTAGGTGGGTGACATGAGTTTGTCTGATTCTGTTGGTAACAGCCCAGCGTTAGTATCATGTAGATTACAGAGTGGACGGGCCCCAAGACTAACGTCTGAGAATTGTACATGCAAATCAGGGCTTGGGTCACGCTACTCACTTCTCAGGCCAGCTGTCGCAAAACACTCTCAAAAAGTCCAAGCAAGGTGGGTGAAATGAGTTTGTGTTTGATTCTGCTGGTAACAGCCCAGCGTTAGCGCTGTATAGGTTTATACATAGTGGACAGGCCTCAAGACTAACGTCTGAGTATTTTATATGCACCACAGAGCAGGGGCAGTGTGGGGAATACCACTACTCCAATCTAGGCTAATCATGTTATAAACCTACTGACACCGACTCAAGCAGTAATGAACGAAATCGGACAAAATATCTTTTGGCTAAGTTTTGGAATAAAATTAAACTGTGTTTATCAGCAGGGACAATAGCCATAACTGAATGTAACGACACAATGAAGTTATACATTGTAATAAAGTTAAAAGAGGCCTACGTTTTTTTCCTCCAAAAGTCCTCCTCGTTTCTTCACGTAAAACATCAGCAATATTATAAGGCTGTCTGCTTGCCGACTCCAATAACCAGGGCCTGACATTTTTACGCGCTGCCAAACTGGGACACAAGAGTTGAAAGAAATACAAGAACTGAATTCCTTAGTGAGTAACATTACATATGTAGGTATGCCTTTAAAAGGAAGCAAGGCGATATGATCAGGACTCGAACAACGTACCTCATGGTTGCAAGCCGAGCGATTTACCAACTCCGCCAACGTGCCCCACCCTGTACAAATAATTTGAGCTGCATTTATTTTTTCCTTCAACGCTTTATAAAATGCCCGTTTTGTTTAATGTCAATTTTTTGTGTCTGCCGTCTGTGGCTCTGAAACTTGTTTGTGAGATATCGATTGAAACTCAAAATTTAATTTGCTAAGTCAATATAAAAAATTGAATTGCTTTGAATTAAAAAAAAAAAAAGATAAGGATACTCAAAGTCCAAAGTGTTGAGTTATCGGGCAAAAAAGTTCAATGCGTTTTCTTTAGCCCTGCCCAATGACATTCGTACTTCTAGCTCAACCAACTTGACATAGCTGTTGGGATGGATTAAAAAAAAAACAAAAAAAAAAACAAAAAAAAAAGACACTTACACTATGCTGCCAACCCAATTACAGCAACCAAATGATTCAATTTGCCAAATAAAAGTAAAACAACGAATGCATAGAAATACGAACTTTTGGCGCTAGGTTGGTAGACCTGGGAATACAAACAGATGCCAAGTAGTTGTAGTATGGTCCATCAGGTCCCTGAAACCTGCATGACCTGGCCATTCCAGAATCAGGTCACCTTAATCCAGGACTGGCCTTCTGCTGTGTTGATGTTTACATAAACTTTGGATCCTTTCGAGAAGAGACGCGATCTCTCTCTCTCTCTCTCTCTCTCTCTCTCTCTCTCTCTCTCTCCTGTAAGTATCCAAGGTTCCAAAGGAGAACCGTATAGGCCTAGATCTAGATCTACTCTCTGGTAGTTTTACGTGCTGCCACACGCGAGAGTATGGGGGTAGTTCTACTAAGGCTCCTGGCATCCAGAAAGAGGCGAAATCCGACAGTCGAATTTTTCAGAATGTCAGATGGTTGGTTTCGATCCGCAGACTGTCTTTATGATTTTTTGGCAGACCAACGTTTTGCCACCTGCGCTTGCAAGAACATTATGCGCGTTCCGGATTCAGACTCAGGTGAAAAAAAAATAAGTAAAAGCATATTCAGGAGCTGAAGTAATCAAGAACATAAACATGTAGGTCTACAGTAACCAGTGGCGGATCGTGCCTCAAAAATCAAGTCGGGCAAAGTGGCAGTTTCAATATTATTATTGATTTTTATTTTTGTCATTTTATTATTTTCATTATATTTTTGTAAAACAACCTCTTTTAGTGAGACAGATACCAGCCGCCATTGACAGTGACTATCGTTGTCAATACCATTAGATAATCATTATTTTCACCGGATAATCTGGGCTCTTTTATAATATATCCTTATCCACATAGAATCTAGTGTGGTTTAAACAGCTTTTCTTTACAGGCTATGGTTTCACGAATAGTAAAAACATTGGTTTGTCAGCGCGCTTATGTAAGTCTAGATCTAGATCTAGATTTACATTCTGTATGCTGCCTATGAACGCGTTACATCCGTGTCTCTCTTGGGGCAATAGATCTAGATCTAGATCTACATTCTCTATACTGCATATGAACTGCGTTACATCCGTGTCTCTCTTAGGGCAATAGATCTAGATCTAGATCTACATTCTCTATACTGCCTATGAATGCGTTACATCCGTGTCTCTCTTGGGTCGATAGATCTAGATCTAGATCTACATTCTGTATGCTACATTTACATGCTTTACATGCGTGTCTTTCTTGGGACAATGTCTTTGAGATAACAACAGCTGTTCTGAAAAACAACGTTGCCCTCCTTACAAGGACTTGTATATATATATGTATACGAGAAATCCATTGCCGGCATACAGAACAATGTTGTTGCTTTTTTTCTGAGAGAAAGCCCTCTCACAACATAACACGATCTGAAACTAAACGTACCGGTTTGTAGGCCCGCTGCAGAGGAAAATTGCTTACACAATAATTTAAGCTGTTATTTTAAACTCGTTACCCATTTTGTTTGTCTACTTGTCTATTATATTTTTACGCTTGAAATGTCTGTATTTATTTGTTATTTCAATGACTGCGATGACCAAAATAGTCCTTCACCATGCCTGCATCATACCTCCAATCCTCTTTCTAACTCTTTTTAACATTGCCTGACTGTCAATCTGTCTTCTTTTCTTTAATTATTGGTCTGTATGTCTGACTGTCTGTCTGTCTCTTTATCTCTTGTTCTAAACTAACAGCAACAAAAACAATAACAATAACATCAGCAACAAATAATTATATAAAAAAAACAACAAAAAAACAGCCCAGGTTTATACGCTTGCAAACAAGATTCAAAAAAGATTGAAGGACAAAAACATTTTGAATCAAACAAAAAATGATGCCATTAGAAAACTTGCTATTTAGAAGAGAGTGCGTTTATTTATAAACCTTCGACATTATGAGATAAAAATAATGAACGAATATGATTTTTTTAAAATTTCAACAGAGCATTGCATGTTTTAAATATTTTGATCGTAACTTTGCCATACTTTTTCATGTCAAAAATAATAATAATAATTAAAAAAAAGAATAACCAACGAACATCAGAACAATTAAAACTTTTGTTGTTACCAGCATAACACGGTTCTCTACAAGTAAAGTTTCTCTACTGTCGTTATAAAAATGTACTATTGAATTAAGCTATTCGAAAAGCTTTATCCTCTTCCACTTCAACAATATTTGCAGATTTTATTAATTGTGCATTATTGAACTTTTCAGAGTGAAGTAATGTTTAAACAACGTTTGAAGAGAAATCAATATTATAGTAAATGTACAACATAATTATACAGCGAATAATTACAGTATTTGATTACATTTTTTACAATAACTAATCTATGTTCTTAAATTCAGTTAAGTAGAATTGCAAAAAAAAACAAAAAACAAAAAACACACACACACACACACACACATGCGCACACGCGCGCAATTTGTAACAGAGATAAAAAAACAAAATGACCGAAACTAATTCAAAACCTGAAAACACACAAAGTCGAAAAAATGTGCAAAAGTGCTTTAACATTAACGGAAAGCTAATTTTCATTACAAAAAATTGTTTCCTTTACCCAGTACTAAAAACTGTTAGGTGTATTGCTTGGTAAATGAGAGCGCAAATTGAGGAAAAAATTGAATGCGAACAATTTCATATAACAAAACAAAAAAAAAAGAGGAAGAGAAATATATACATGTATATAACACAAAAATAGTCTCACTTAAGTAACTAAAGCAACAGATGCCTATCAAAGAATGGTCTACACATGGTGTGCATGTCTCATACAACATTGATAATTAAAAACCATATTTCAACAAAACAATATACTATATAGTACTTCAAAGGAGTCACCCGTTCTCTGATGTTCGCCGTATAGGATCCCCCAGGGGAACCTAGGAGACGTTAAACCTGGAGAGAGGGAGAGAATTCTCTCCCTCCCTCTATAGAGAACGTTCTCTGATGTGGGTGTTTATAATAATCCATTTACTCCAAAAACACATTCATATTTTCAAGCTTTATATAAACCAAAAGCTTTTCTACGGGTGTCATTCTCTCTCTCTCTCCTGTAAGTATCCAAGGTTCCAAAGGAGAACCGATAGGCCTAGATCTAGATCTACTCTCTGGTAGTTTTACGTGCTGCCACACGCGAGAGTATGGGGGTAGTTCTACTAAGGCTCCTGGCATCCAGAAAGAGGGAAATCCGACAGTCGAATTTTTCAGAATGTCAGATGGTTGGTTTCGATCCGCAGACTGTCTTTATGATTTTTTGGCAGACCAACGTTTTGCCACCTGCGCTTGCAAGAACATTATGCGCGTTCCGGATTCAGACTCAGGTGAAAAAAAAATAAGTAAAAGCATATTCAGGAGCTGAAGTAATCAAGAACATAAACATGTAGGTCTACAGTAACCAGTGGCGGATCGTGCCTCAAAAATCAAGTCGGGCAAAGTGGCAGTTTCAATATTATTATTGATTTTCATTTTTGTCATCTTATTATTTGCATTATATTTTTGTAAAACAACCTCTTTTAGTGAGACAGATACCAGCCGCCATTGACAGTGACTATCGTTGTCAATACCATTAGATAATCATTATTTTCACCGGATAATCTGGGCTCTTTATAATATATCCTTATCCACATAGAATCTATTGTGGTTTAAACAGCTTTTCTTTACAGGCTATGGTTTCACGAATAGTAAAAACATTGGTTTGTCAGCGCGCTTATGTAAGTCTAGATCTAGATCTAGATTTACATTCTGTATGCTGCCTATGAACGCGTTACATCCGCTGTCCCTCTTAGGGCAATAGATCTAATATGGATTCATGGTTCTTAGTATCTAATGTTATCTTTGGTAAGAAACTGGGTTATGACTAGATCTATAATTTTCCAAAAGTAATTATCGTTTATTGTTTTATTGTTTATTAAGCCAAACTTGCATTGGAATAATAATAATAACAGTAAGATGAAAAAAAGATTTAACATATTTCAGACTATCTCAGTCAAGACAAGTGTGTGTAATGCCGTTTTACAAAAGCTTTTATTTTTTGTGGAAGCCATGACAACATTCCATACATTAATTAAAGATCGTGAACGTACCTAAATATAAAAAGAAAATGAATCAACGAGTTGCTTGTTCACAGACTATAATTATTCAATAATCAATAATATACAATCAACAAGGAACAGGTGTGCTCGCAATGCTAAAGCTTTAACATGATACCGGAAACTGGTAAGTAGTTAAGCATATGGGGTAACTGGTAATTAGTTAAGAATACGGGTAACTGGTAAGTAGGTTAGAATTGTCAACTTCACACTTGCCTTAACTTGCATATTTTCATGACTTGAACCTCTGCCGTTTTCACAATACATGAAACTGCAACGACAATCAATGGCCCAATGTGCCTCAAATCTGACAGAAGTTCAGAAAATATATCAGCATGCGCCGTTACTTTCACTTTCACAGTTCAGGACAGTAACATATACATGTACTTATATCAACCAGTAGAATATATGAACATGTGTCATTACATGACTGTACAAGTTTGTAAATGCCATAATTATCACACAAACTATTAGCACGCCTTTACATTGGTGTAAGTTACTTTCACTTTCACTTTCACTTTCGTTTTCGCATCCGCGACAGGATTATGGGATTTCCCTATCTTTATGGACATGCGCACAGAAACGAAGAAGAGTGGTCGAACTGTTTACGTGGCGTCCACGTGACCCAGGGTCCGGTCGTTGTACGGCGAGTAGCTGTCGGTGTCTGACGTATTGTCATCGGAGTCCGGGAGGTAGTCATGGAAACCCGAGGTCTGCCTCGCTTCGGCCTTGACCTTTTGCCTCAGTGCGGGAGGAATCTCGCCATTGTCCAACTCGGCGCACCATCTCTTGTACTGAAGAGAAAAAATGCAAGAGAAATGATTTTGTCTTATAAATTCTGTGTCGCCTAAGTTTCTCGAGTAATACGTTATAGTACAGAGACACAGGCGTCACTTGGGATTTGAACTTAAGGACCTCTTGCTGGTCAGTCTAGACCACTATATATTGACTAAGCTTTCTGGGAAACCAGGAAGAGTGGTAATCGTTTTCAATTGGTTTCTCTCTCTCTCTCTCTCTCTCTCTCTCTCTCTCTCTCTCTCTCTCTCTCTCTCTCTCTCTCTCTCTCTCTCTTTCTATTTCTCCTTCACTCTTTCTCCTCTCTCTTTCTTTTTCTCCTTCACCCCCTCTCTCTCTCTCTCTCTCTCTCTCTCTCTCTCTCTCTCTCTCTCTCTCTGCGTAGATTTTCCAAGGTTTTCTCAAGATTCCTATAAAGGAAAATAGGGAAATCCACACAGAGAATATACTTATACAGTAGACTGTTACTTAAACAGGTTGGGGACTGTAGTTGAATTTTCATTGTTACAATCTTTAAAAAAATGAATTTAGAGTTGCTTAATTTTAAAGCGACGTTTTAAAAGCACATTTTTAACTGTATGTGTTATTTGCAGGGTCTGTCGGACATATCACTTTCTTTACATTCTAAAATCAACAATCGAAGCTTGTTCGTATGATTGTTCTTTCTTTGGAAATGAAATCATTACAATGTTGAATATTCATGTTGCATACACCTCTAAGTAGGCTAGACCAAAAGGATACCACATACGTGAGTTCGTGAAGTGCTTCTGATTTATGTATGCATTATATCTATGTAGCGAATATTTTATTGTAATTGTAGAGCAGCGTTTTGGATCTACATGGTAATAAAATTTTGCTTCAGAACTGCCAAATTGCTAAATAATATGGCTGTTTGTTGTAGACCTATTAGTAGTTTTAAAATATGTTTTAAATTTGCATGGTGTATCGTATTACAATTACGAAGTACATGTACTGGGGTATCTCTTGTTGCACAAAAGTGGAAACCGTCGTTCTTCAAGTCAACACGATTCGATTACTAAATTTAATAGTTTGTTATGATTTTGTGTGTGATGTAAATTGTATTTGACATGGTACTTTATAAGCATTGCCAGTTTGTTTGAATCTATAGATATTGTTTGTTGTAATTTTTTGACACCATTAGCACTATTTTATATCCATTTTTATTAATTTAAAAACTTTTTCCGTATTCAAAAAACGAAACAGGGCAGTAGTCAGCTGCTGTACGATATTCTTCTTCCTGTTTGTGAATGGTAAAATTTACCCTAAATAAATGCCTAGTCTCAGAGAATGTGAAAAATGTACTGGGGAGTAAGTTCAAGCTAACAATTCATCGTAAACATTTTTATTAGTATATCTTAATATTCGTATACTTATCTTAAAACTAGTCTTAAACCTTCTTATTCGTGTATTTTAAGACATGTCGTAAGCTTACCACAGAGTTGTACGTACGATTTTATGTATGTTTTTGTCTGTTGTTGTTGTTGTTTTTTCCATTAAAGAAAGTCGAAGGCCGTATGGGCTTAATATATTTTTAGTGTTATTTTGTGTGTTGTTGTTTGTATTTTTTTCCATTGTTTTTTATAATTGTTTATAAACACGATTCACACACTGCATACAACACATAAAACTAAAAAAAATGTACTTAAAAATAAAAGAGAATTACACGTTTTAAGTTTTATCATTCGTTTTATTTTACTCAACTTTTGTCAACCATCAACATAATTATTTGAGACAACCAGATAACTACATGAGATATTCTAATAATTACAACAATTCGCAAGTAAGTCACATTTGTAACATCATTAATAAATACATCTTCAAACATCATTAAAAATATAGCCTAATAATTACATTTCACATGTAAGTCACATTTGTAACATCATTAATAAATACATCTTCAAACATCATTAAAATTATAGCCTAATAATTACAACAATTCGCAAGTAAATCACATTTGTAACATCATTAATAAATACATCTTCAAACATCATTAAAAATATTACACAGTTCAAATAATCTCACTTAGATTTATAACAAATAAAACGATGTAATAAAAACTACATGAACACGAAGAACTAGAAAAGAGTATACCAATGAAATAAATTAATTTGCAATTAGTGTTAAATTTGAATATCCTAAAACAAGTGATTTATTTAATTTTATGACACGATGTAAAAATAATAATTGGTAACTTTAAAACAAAAACATACAAAATCCATACCAAAGTTGGTATAGATGTTCACTTGTAGGCTGATCTTAACTAACTGAAAAATCCACAATAAATTGAACAGGCTTTGCAGAAATTAAAATAATTCAATTTCACAACGGTTTTATTTCTACTTAGGTTAAATTAATAGTCACATATTACAGCTGCGGTATTCCTTCTAACAAGAGATATCTCAAGATGAAATTTTTTAAAGTACATTCCTACTACCTTTGCAAACACATGCACAATATATGTCAACTTTCATACAGTCAGTATGTATCCCATCTTCTTATGAAGTAAAATAATTTAGAAAGAAAAAAAATATTGGAAAAAAGTCTAATCTTTAAACGTCCACACGTTTTTCATGCCACTTGCACCCTGTTATAAACATAAGGGGAAATTTGTGTAAAACATACAAATGTCATGTGTTTTTGACGCACATACTCAGGCGAAATTCTATTGCTTCTAATTCATAGAAATAATAAGAAATTTGTCGGATTTCTTAACATATTTATACAAATAACAACATTTGGTGATCAACAAGTCTGAACAAAATTGTAAAAGATTCATCAAGGAAAATGAAATTTTAGTTACTTAGAATAAAAGAACATTTCATTTTGTAAAAATTAACATAATGATACATACAAATCATTTCAACAAAAGGTTGTAAATCCACAAAAATTATAAATGCCATTTGTTGTCATTTTACCACACATGTGAGCATGTAAGTCAACAGAAACAATAACAAAAAAATCGCCATTTATTCAGAATCTCCGGAAAGTTAAATTCGCCCTATGAATGAGAAGATAATATATGCAACAGCAGGAGCAACATAACAATATTGTTGTATATATACACCGAGTCAGAAAAGGTAAAAATGTAAAGCAATTTGAATAACGGATCGTTTATAAACGGTAAGCATGAAGGGTTTAAAGGCAGTAGGTTAGTTTTAATTCTCAGTAAAGCAACCAAAAAGATGCGTGGAATTCGAGACAACTTATAGATCTACTTATAGCACCAAGCAAGCAGAATAAAAATCACAGCTTTGTAGAACTAGAATTTATGGATTATGATTATGGAAAATATATTGTATGTACTTGAATCAGGTGTTTAAAAGTTTGGGGAATAAATTATTATGGGACTAGATTTTAAATAATGTAAGCATAAGGCCTGTTTTGCTTTAGCAAGATAATATTCTCCCATCAATACAATGCATGATGTGAGTGATACAAAGATATAATTGTAAGACAGAATATGGGGGCCATGCCAAAATGGAAAAGTAGAGCATTTGGCGATATAAAATTATGGTAAAGGGGCAAGAATGAGAATGACATCTTAATTTTTAAAAATTATGTGTAAAAACTTAAATCTTATCTTTCACAAATTGTAGGTTTGATATATTTCAATACAAATATTGAATGTGAAGAGAGTTAAGTGGTAAATTTATAATCTCATGGTTATCTCTAAAGTATTCGATGATTCCTCTCCATTCATGATATATAAACTTTCGTCTTCGTCTTACTCAAAGTCACATTTGTCATAGTCATAGCTTAAAAACATATATACAATTGGAAATTCACAACACAATCTACTTTGAGCTATATATCCTGCGGGTCAACAAAAAGGAATATTGCTATTGGTCAACTTTTCAACAAGCCAAGAGTCAAACTTGTAGTACTATATCGATGGATTCATCTTCAAAGTGTTATAGCTTTTAATGTCTCTTTGCAAAGTCCAGAAGAATACACATTAAAAGTCAACATTCCCAGTACAATAACACTGGGGTTTTATCCAGAATGTTCTAAGTTTTAAAGACTTCCGTCTCTGTTTCCCAGCAGTTCATCAATGTCCGGCAGATTGACCTCCCCTTGCGCACTGTGCGACGCCGAAGTTTGCGCACCAACGCCGAGTCTGCTCTGCTGCATATCCTCCAAGTAAGAATAGATTTCCTCCGGGATAAGTTCAATAGAGGCCTGCAAGCTAACGTTATTGGCGGACGACTGAGCGTCGGGAAAACCCGATCCTGACACACTAGCGCTAAGCTCCGCCCCCGCCGCAGCTGCTGCTGTGTATATATCCAAAGCTGTGTCAACGGCGGCGTGTGCTGCTGGTGAGAGCGTGGATATGAAATCCCCGCCATCAAAGTACGACGACAGAGACGGCAGGGAGGGGATCCCAGAGGACGAACATGTAGACTGGGGAACGGAGGGAACCGGGGATAGCGACGGCTTTGGAGCTGGCGAGGACCTTGAGAAGGATCCACTCCGACTGCCACTGCTGCAGCTGGGGGTGGGAGAGGGGACCCCCATTGGAACCATCCCGGTGTACGGAGATGGCGACGGCGTGTTGGAGGTTCGCGTCGCGCTGAAGCATCGCGTTGTCGTCAGGTTTCTTAACGTCGTGTGAGGGTCAGGTAGCATCACTTCATCCGCAGACAGTGAGAAAAATGATGGTGATGACACCAGAGATCGCTGCTGCTGCTGTTGCTGCTGCTGCTGTTGCTGCCCATGTTCTCTCCTCTGAGACTCCATCATACTCCCTTCCAGCGCGGTTTTCCTGACTTTCCCTCCGTGCAGGATGGGGTCTGACAGAGTGCGTTTGTGAGGAGTCAGCCCGGAAAACTGAAACAAGTCCTGCTCGTTCAAATTCTCATCGGATGAGCTGGGGCTCTCTGACTCAATCACTCCAGTGGAAGGAAAAGACGTGGAGGGCAATATGGTACTCCCGCTAAAAAGTCCTATGGAAAGAGCCGCTTCCGACGCCGAATTTGTAACGGCTGGGTCACCGATGTTTGGACGTGGCATCACAACAGGTGAAGCCCCTTGCTGGTAGGTTCTAGGGGGTTCCAAGTATTGAGGCATCGAGGTTCTGTATGGATACCCAGACATCTGGTAAGGGTGTGATGCGAAATGGTGGGGAGGTTGTCTTTGTACTGAAGAAGACATGGTGGCTGGATTACTTAAAGACCTGGAGCGAGACGTGTCACGTGATTCCAGAAAACTTGGGACGGTGGATAAAGACACAGAGGAACAAGTTGATGGAGGAGATCCCATTGATAAGAAATTTGACGATATGTTATTATTATTACTAGAATTTAAAGGGTCACTTGTGGCTTTGGTTAAATAGTGTGGTTGAAAAGTCCTTTGGTTAGAGCTAATGCTATTAGTACTCGAACTAGCAACGTGAAGAAAGTTTGGGAGAGTTACGTACTGAGCCGCCGTCATGGGAGGTTGGCTGGACATAGGTCTGTTGAGCGCCTGGTACTGCGGTTCGCCAGGTTGGCTGGACTGTTGAGGCACGCTGGACATAGGTCTGTTGAGAGCGTGGTACTGCGGGGCACCTTGGTGATGCTGTTGTTGTTGTTGCTGTTGTTCTTGTTGGCTGAGGGGCTTAGGGTATTCGTATTGGGTTTTCCCACTGTCGGAGAATTCCGACGAGAGTATAAAACTGGACACAGACTCCGGTATACTCAGCTGACTTTGAAGTTGGGGTGGCCTCTGGATCTGTTGTTGTGACTGATGTTGTTGTTGTTGCTGTTGTTGGAGTTGTTGTTGCTTCTGCTGCATAACCATTTTAATTTGTTGCAGTTGCTTCTGTACATTGTCTTGCATCGCGGGGGATGAGTCAAAGGCCATTTGTCGCTTCAAGCCGGTGGTTCTGTTCTGTGGCTGTTGTCGTTGCTGTTGCTGTTGTTGCTGCTGCTGCTGAGGCGGCGATGCGAGGAGATTCTCTTGCGGTTGTGTCGGCGACAGTTTTGGGATGAGATGCTCGATCTGAGACCATGTTGGAGACCGAACCTCAGTCTTGAGGGTCTGAGGTCGAGACGCCGCCATCTCTTTCAGCTGTTGGCGCTGCTGCAGCAGCCGTGATGCCACTGCCGCAGCCGTTGATGCTGATGCTGATGCTGAGGCGGATGCTGACAGAGACGAAGAAGCCGCAACAGCTTGTGTCGATGACAATGATGCTGCTGCTGATGACGTCATCGCAGCAACCGGATGTAACTGTGACGTAACTGGAGACGTTGACTTAGCAGGCGGTGATGATAAGGAAGATGATTTCGGCGACGAAGGTGAAGTGGAAGATGTAGACGACCTCTCCAGCGCCTTCTCGGCTTGCTCTCTCTGCCTGCGCGAGTTCTCCATGTCCTCGTTGACTATGAGCTTGAGGAGGGCATCGGGGACGGGGCCCCCAGCATCCAGCTGGCTACACCATTGTTTATACTACAAGATGGAAACAGAGACAAGAGCGATTGCTACTAAAAATTCACAGTCCATAGATGGAGCATCAAGTCACAAACATACGCTTTTATACACTTTAACATCATGTCGAATTGGCGCCTCTGTAAATATATTGATAACAAAGATGCAACGCGCTTTTATACTTAACATCAAGTCGAATAGGCGCTTTTATACGTTGACATCAAGCCGCAATACGCTTTTATACACTTTAACATCAAGCCGAATTTGCGCTTTTGTAAATACATTGACACTAAAAAAAAAGATGCGCTTTTATACTCTAACATTGAACCGAATTTGCGCTTTTGTATAATATAATACATTGACAACAAACCACAATGCGCTTTTATACTTAAACATCAAGTCGAATTTTGCGCTTTCATATATTGACACCAAAACACGATGCGCTTTTATACTTTATCCTCAAGCCGAATTTTGCGCTTTTATACATTGACACCAAGCCGCAATGCGCTTTTATACTTTTTTTTCTTTGTTTTATGTTCAGGTTGATACGAAAAACCAGCATTCTTCGAGTTTTTCAACGTTCAGAGTTGGACATCGGGTTGTTGTAAAAATAAGAGAGCGGGAAAACGAAAGAAGGACCACAGCCAAAATGGCCAGGAACGAAATGAGTTACAGTTTTACGCAAATTGATGTCCACAAAAATGAAAAAAAAAAAAAAAAAAAAAGAAATGAAATTTATAATATGGACAAACATTTTTTTCTCAATTTCAATTTTTTTTGGTTTTATTTATGGTAACGAAAGAATGGTATTATAAAGGCTCAAATGTTATTTCTTTGTATTTCCAATTAATTTTTATAAACCTGTTAACGTCTTTGTAACCCAACATTCTTGGTCTGTATATTTTCATAACATACTTAAAACTGTCTAAGATTTCGTGAATGTGAACTGTTACAGTTATGATTACATAATAGTTTTGTGTCATGGGAAATACAACGTTTCGTTGTTTTTTATGTTTGTTTTTTGTTTTGTTTTTCTGTTTCGTTTTAGTTTTTGTCATTGGTTGTTTTTATATATAATTTTTCATCCTTATTTATGATGTTTTCAGGGTTTAAAAACTGACGTATCATAGTTATTAAAGATACACGTGAAACATTAAAAGTCAAGTATATATGCATTAGCATACCACACACCTTCCACACAGTCTAAACCGCCCCCACCCCTCTCAAAATTACATGAAATATAATTTATTATGTCTTTCTCGTTGAACATAAAAGTTCCATTTCTTGCCCAACCCCTAAAACTTTTCAAACTTTATAGGCTAAACCACAGCAACTCATCATTGGTGCAGTGTTCAATAACAGACATTAACTATTCGAAATTAAAATTATTATTGCCAGAACCGATGTTCTGTAAACATTGCTGAAAACTTTGACTTATGTAAAAAATTGAATCACATTTCCCATTTTTAATTTAAAAAAATTAAAAACTGTTTAAAGTCGGACACATAATGGAACATACTAGATGGCTCAACTGTAAGGTGCTCTGAGGGGAGAACCAGAAGTCCCAGGTTCAAATCTGAGCTCCTGTCCTCGTGATTATTCGGAAAAAGTTGACCTAGACCTAATCTAACCAAAACTAGCCCAACCTCCTGATTATTCAGAAAAAGTCGACATGGAGCTAATCTAACCAAAACTAGCCCATTAAAATGGACTCGCTTGCCTCCCAAATTGAATCAATTCGCTGTATAATTATGTAGGACCTTAATACATTATATATCTTAAAATGTGGAATTACCACGGAGTCTCCTTTTTATATAGAAGTATAACTAACCTGTTTCAGTTCATCCCTGAGGGCAAAAACAGCCTTCTCTCTGTTCATGACGAGCTCTTCTAGGTACTGGTAGCGCAGCTTTTTGCGCGCCCTGCACTCCCGCGCACTTTGGCGCGACCGCTCTAGTTTATCGTGCTCGTTGATCTTGGACGGTTTCCGGCCGGGTCTTTTTCCCGCCTTTGACTGTTTTGGCGCCATTACTGCCGAGGCAGATTTGCTTCCGGCGCCTGCGGAGGAGGAGGCGGTCGATTTGTTTCTGTTGTTGTTGCTGCTGCTGCTAGTGCTGCAAGTGGCGATGTTGCTGTTGCTGTGCTCCCCGATACTCATATTCTGGTGAAGAGAAAGGAGGAATTGAAGGTTAACTATTTTTGTAAAGAAGGGAGGAGGAATGGAAAGAGTGGTGAAAGTAGTAGTAGTAGTAGTAGTAGTAGTAGTAGTAGTAGTAGTAGTAGTAGTAGTAGTAGTAGTAGTCGTAGTATGAGCATTCGTTTAGCTGAGGCGGGTGGTGTGTGATGTTGACTCATTAGATTAGACCTAAGCTTAGATCTAATAGCACTTGCTTACCGCCTTAAGAGTAAGACAGAATAATTTGGTAAGTGTGTACGGCACTTAAGCTTTGATCTGCCCTCTTAAATTTATAAAACATGAATGATGCCAGGTGATTGTGACTTCACACGTCGTGGTACTGAGTATAGTGTTTTTAATTTCTGTGTGATGATTTGGGATGTGTTGGTTAGGTTTAGAGAAGAAGAAGAAGAAGAAGAAGAAGAAGAAGAAGAAGAAGAAGAAGAAGAAGAAGAAGAAGAAGAAGAAGAAGAAGAAGAAGAAGAAGAAGAAGAAAAGTAGTAGTAGTAGTAGTTGCTGTTGTTGCTGTGTAATAACAGCAGTAGCTGCTGTACAAGAAAGAAAGAAGAAAAAGCTAAGAAGTAAAATCATTATCAAACTGTACAAACACAAAACATTAACTACGGTGCATTGCCAACAGCTTGATTGAACAGTTTCCTACAGTTTGACAAAACGACATGGGTTAAGTTAAACGCTTTATATGTCTATCGCTGCTCGTTTCATAATTCTATCTTCGGCATAATGAGGATAAAACGGATAAGGATTAAAGGAATCTCATCAACGCCATGGATGTACTTGACCTTAGTCCACTGCCAAAGTTTACTCACAATATACATTTATAAAAGAAAATTAGACTATTATCAGTGACAGTAAGACTCGTGTGTGTGGTTTTTTTCTTAAAGTCAATTTCTAGCGTTTTTATTTTTATTTTTTGTGATAAGGATCGGAATTTTCCGACCTCATGTGAGGAATGACTTGTCGTTACAGTTTGTTGTAAACCCAAAGATTATGACACAGCCATTTGTCACATTTTTACAGCACTTGTGGCTATTTTGGTACAGCCCTGCTTTGAAAATAACTTTTCTATACGCTTTTTCGGTATCTACAAGTGGGCAAATTCAAGAGTCTTAACTGACACCCATAAGCATGATTAGTTTCAAATTCCATGTGACCCTGGCTAGAAAATTTTTTTAAACAAATCTAAACTTTGTCACTGAAGAATTGAGATCTAAGGCCCGAAAAACAGTAATTTTGCATAAACAATGATGAACAAAAATATCTCTCTCGTTTAATGAGAATTAATATATGAACAAAACAAAATAATGTTTAAGTTTAGAGTTCTAAGCGCACTTTAATAGAATATGAGCATTCGTTTAGCTGAGGCGGGTGGTGTGTGATGTTGACTCATTCTTCTTCTTCTTCTTCTTCTTCTTCTTCTTCTTCTTCTTCTTCTTCTTCTTCTTCTTCTTCTTCTTCTTCTTCCTCTACACAACTAGAACTCTAAACCTAACCAACACACCCTAAATCATCACACAGAAATTAAAAATGGAAAGGCTGTATTCAGTATCACGATGTGTGAAGTCATAATCACATGGCATCATTCATGTATTATAAATTTAAGAGGACAGTTCAAAGCTTAAGTGCCGTACACACGTACCAAATTATTCTGTCTTAAGGCGGTGAGCAAGTGCTATTAGATCTAAGCTTAGATCTAATCTAATGAGTCAACATCACACACCACCCGCCTCAGCTAAACGAATGCTCATATTCTATTAAAGTGCGCTTAGAACTCTAAACTTAAACATTATTTTGTTTTGTTCATATATTAATTCTCCTCTCATACCCATAAACGCCAAGAGTTCTTTCAGGATGTAGTGGCTAGGCTAGTGGATGATGCATTTCGGTTTATTGGTTTCATCAGTTTTTACCTGCAGATTGGGCGCTGTTCACAACAAGACCACTCCCTCCCCTACCTCCCCCCACCCTCAACCACCCTATCTGGCCCCTACCCCAGTCACTGTAACAATAAAAAAAATGATCTAGAGCAGGTGACTATGTCATTCTATAACAATGGCTTGCGTTCTATGCGGCTTTGAGGTGACCGCACCCACACGCACCGCGCAAAGCACACGCGCGGGCGGGAATTCCACAGAAGTCTCAAAAGTCTAAAAGTCATTGTTGCTTTTAATGTGTTTGGTGCAATGGGAGGGGTCTTAGAACTTTCATCAGACGTGGACCATAAGATTATTATGAAAATTCAAAATATTTAAAATTATATTAAAAAAAATACTGCGTCACTAATTAAAAAAAACTATAACAATAACAAATTAACACATCCACACACACAAACAACAAAAAATAACAACACAAAAAACACATTAAAGCAGCGTCGATAATATCAATAAATAGTGACACCTGGCTATGACTCTACGGTCTGTCCAGCCACTAGATCTAGTATAAACCATGAAGTAGATCTAGTGGCATTAGCGCCCACCTACAGACCTACAGGTACCTCACCATTCATGCTACATAATGGTGTATTGTGAGTTGCCCCCTTGTGCTCATCCTTTTTGGGAAATCCCCCATAGTTCGTGCCCCTCCCCGTGTTTTATCCCTGCGACAGAACCGGCTCTAGGCCTAGATCTAGAGCCTAGCCCTCCCGATATCATCAATTATCACGAGAAATACTGGCACTCCTAACTTCCAAGATGTCCAATTAGATCTAACATTGGCTGAAACCACCGCACCTTCCATAGCGGTCTACCTGGGTTTTATTTTTAAACATTTTTTTTTTTTTACTAGATCTAGATCTAGAACTACCTCCCCTACTGATTTTTTTCATTTTCATTTTTGCTAGTTTTTATAATTGGAAAAAAGTGTAAATTAATATTAAGAGGAGAAACTAACAAATCTTCCCTCAACCCCTCTCACTCCGTCAAGAGATATAGGGATCGTAAGCAAAACGTTGCCATAAGACATAAAAAGAAGGCTTACGACGGGCGACATTAATGTAAGCTTATTAGCAACCGCGACGTTGTAATAACGAACTTTAAAATCTCCATTCTGAATTACTAACAATCTGTGAAAGTATTTGAACATTTCCAATAGATGAATGTTAGAAGAACAAATAAAAGCCAAACAACAGGTTTGAAAATAATATAATGCATGCACGTCATACTCTTTCCCTTCATCTTCACTAGTTTATTATGATTACCGCACATATAATGATCTTAGTTATGAAAAAAATGCATTGGAGCTGGATCGAAGCTTCTAGAGTGTTGTGAAAATCTAAACATAGTACAGAACTCGGTCATGACCTTGCGACCCCAGGTGGCCTCGCTTTGATTTCTTTGGCACGGCGATTTCGTAAACAAACCAAGGAGCATGGTGGTGCCAAAACAAGATGAACTCCGATGCTAAGGACTTGCGAGTTGACCATAATTTACATTTAGATCTAGATATCTAGATCTACATCCTGAAATACTATTAATATTAATATATTTTATGTTCTCAGAATGTGAGTCTAGATTTACATGCACGATTTTCTATTGTTACACTGTAGAATCTAGATCTAGATCTAGACTAGATCTATGTTTAATCTAAAAGAGTAAACTTGTAGATCTACACTCTAGATCTAGATCTAGAATCTAAAATCTAGATCTAGATCTATGCCTACACTATGAAGTTGACGATCTACACATCATTTATTCTACCCCCTGCCCCTTACATTTACCAGTGAACTTAATGAGTTTTGAAAACTGTATCAACGTCTAAATGGAAATCTATATAATATCATTTGCAATGTCTCATAAGGTATAAATACAACCGTATCAATTTCTTGGGTGTACAATCAAGAGTCTAGATCTAGATTCCTAGCTGCTTTCCTTGCTGATGTAAAATAGTTTAAAGTTTTCTTTTTCCCCATCAGAGTCATTAGGCCTATCTAGACATAGATCTAGATCTAGATCTAGATCTTTATAGACGATAAACAATAATATTTATTTTAAGCAGCTCAACAAAATGTCATTCTAAATTTACAACGACCATAATCTAGACTTAATACACATGAAATCTAAATATCATCATTTTGTGGAACTAGCGCCAACATCCAAAAGTATGCTGTTTAGTGTTTAATTTTATCAAGTTCTGTAGGCCTACATAAGCAGTCTTACCTGATCATCTGGCACCAACTGAGAGAAAACAGTCCGTGTATCCTTACTGCTTTGTTGCATGGAACCGATAAAAGTCAAAACAGTCATTTATACTTCAATGATTCTAAAATATTCCAGTGAAAAGCGTGAGTCATAAACTATAGATCTAAGCAGCATGTGAACATCAGTGGTTAGATTCCTAAACTTCAAATTCTTACAGCCTCAGACAACACTGCTTTCCACTCCGAGAGAAAACCACAAACTGACCTGAAAATCGAGAGACCAGGGTTAAATAAGGGGAGATCCTCAAGCGAACCAATGAAAATATTCGTGGCTTGACGTCAAAACCCTATTTGGGTATCCTTCGGAGAGCATTCGAATGAGTCATCTGTTTTGGGGTTGCCGCGCGCTAAGTAGGTTATCTGAAGTAAACAACTCATAATAGATTCTGGATAGTAACTTAGCGCACTTTTCTAGTTGTTTCCTAAATGAAAAATATGTAACTTTATAAAATATAAAAAAAACAGAAACAAAATTTTATCATACAGGTATTAAAATCTTTAAAAATAAAATTGTTACAGTTTTTTCCCTGTCTGGATTTGATTGCTTAGCACAACCGCAGCTGTGTCCTTCAAAGGTCGTATCCAAACGAGGCTGACAATTTGATGTCATAAAATATTTACGTAAACATGGCAAGGTGCTCCGGAAGTCGGTTCACGAACGGTAACAAAACTGTAGTACTGCACATGTTTTGCCGAGTATTTGTTTACGCGTCTCGTGTTTTAGATCTAGCCGGCAAGTCCCAGAGGAAAAAAAATAAAAGCAATGGAAATTAAAGAAGATAACAGGCGCCTTCTGTTCCTTTAGTGTTCTCATGTTGTAGCATTAAAACAAAATCTACACCAACAAGTCTCAGACAGTAAAAAAAAAAGCAATAGAAATTAAAGAAGATGACAGCCGCCTTCTGTTCCATCAAAAATTATGTCATAGGATAAATTAATAAGAACTACCCAGTATTATAAGATAGTGTCCTATCTTAGTCAAGTCTCTCTCTCTATCCCCCCCTCTCTTTCTCTTCTCTTCTTTTCTCTTTTTTCTCTCTCTCTCGCTCGCTCTCTCTTTCTCTCTCTCTCTCTCTCTCTCTCTCTCTCTCTCTCTCCCTCACTCCCCAATACCAATCTATCCCTCCTTCCACTCTCGCTCTCTCTATACACCTCTCTCTCATTGTTTCTCCTTTCTCTCTCTCTCTCTCTCTCTCTCTCTCTCTCTCCATTTTCCCCCATCTCTCTCCATTCCCTGTCTTTTATCTTCCTATCTCATTCTTCCTCTACATTGTGTTCATTTAGCGTTTGTAACC
This sequence comes from Elysia chlorotica, assembly GCA_003991915.1. NCBI lineage: Eukaryota > Metazoa > Mollusca > Gastropoda > Plakobranchidae > Elysia > Elysia chlorotica. The sequence goes on from RQTK01000137.1 coordinate 25,477, forward strand.
AACTAATATTTAATGAATATGCGTTAATAAAAAAAACAATAACAGCATAATAGTAGTGTTTTGAAATTAAACCTTCGCCAAACAATCGATCGTGTTCACAAGCGAGGCGGGGTGTTAAAAAGAAGGAGTTGGGATGACTGAGAGAGGCTACAGTAAGCGTGTGTGGGTGGGGGGTCAGGGGGGTGGGGCGTAACAGAGACAGCTGTTAGAATCGAAGTCTTAGGGTTTCCCCCACCTCTGATACAAAGAATTTGAAAAAAGAAAGAAAAGAAAACACACACAGACTAAAAAAAAACACTACACAAATAAGAACTAAAAGAAGGAGAAGAAGAAAAAGAAGAAGAAGATGAAGAAGAAGAAGAAGAAGAAGAAGAAGAAGAAGAAGAAGAAGAAGAAGCAGAAGAAGAACAAGAACAAGAAGAATAACAAGAACAGTCACAACAGCAACAACAACAACAGCAACAACAAAAGCAGCAGTAGCAACAGCAACAACAAAAAGAACAATAAAACGTGAAACATGTTTTGTTTGGGAAAACATTTGTAAAATTAAAGATACAATTTTATAAAATAGTGCTGATTAAACAACAACAACAAAAAAACGATACATATCAAAGAGACTAGGTATGCGCCAATGTTTACACAGAAGAACTGTAAAGAAGATTAATTAAATCGGCGAGTGTTAAGATTGATAAATAAATAACGCTCATTTGACAGATAAAAAACACACGGTAGCTGTATTGGACGATAGAGTCAGAAAGGTGGATAGATTTAATGAAGATAAAAAGTAAACATCACAATCTGTACGTCTATATAGGCCTTTTCTTATTATTATCTATTAATTATTGTAAACGCTTACCTTATGAAAGTTATATAAATTGAACTGCGGTCTAATAAATCTTTTCAATTTTTATTTTAGAAATCACCACCAGGAGCAAGTAACACACACCAGCTAGTACTGTTCAGGTAAGATACTAAGCTTATTAAAACATGTAGATCTAGATCAGATATTATAATAAAAATTATTGCTGTTTTTCTTTAAACGAACAGCCCACAAATTAATATTGTTACACGTGAATTAAATTGTCCTCTTTTTAAAACAGCCACTTGGGCCAAATGACCAACCTTTCGTGTTTAGATAAATTCCGGGCAAGAAATTCCTAGATTCCAGATCTAGATCTAGTCCAGATAACTTCCAGTTGTAAATGAACCCAGCAGGTTTGCGGCTTTTGCGGTTTAGCGTAAAACTAAAAACCGCAACTTTCCAGCTGTTTCCTTGTTTCCGAATGGCCTAGATTTCTAGATTTCTAGATCTAGACAGAGAAGACGAGTTGCTACTAGATCTAGGCGTACAAGACTCCGCCCACGTAGCTTTGTCGCCCATTCATCACGGTCGCCCGTCGTCGTAGGCCTATTGAGGCTATTAAAAACTTTGCGACAAACACAGCTATGAGAGCTGACCGAATTGCGCCCCCTCGTTGGTTCCGTAAGTCTAGGATAGAGCTATAATTAGACGTCGGTTGAAGATTCCCAGAACTCTCGTCTTCGAATCCGGTTAGAGCGCCATTGTCGCAAAATTTCTATTAATAATTCAAGGGCAGCGTGTCTTGGCAGGTGACCGTTGACACGAAATCTCTTCCCTTCCTAGTTTCAAGCCTACCTGTCGTCCCACACACATATTCAGGGTTCATTTTGATGGGAGAGGAGGGGAGAGGGAAGGAGAATAGAGGAGGATAATAATAATAATAATAATAATAATAATGTTATCAATATTGTACCGAGACCTGCCTCTATACCTCAGCTAGAGCGATAGGCGTTGTCGGTACTTTTTGAATCATTTCATACTAATCATAGCTACTTGAAATTTAACCACAGGCTCTCTAAAGTTTTAGTAAGGTCTTCAATTTCATCAAGTGCATTTGGCCTTGTGTTGAAGAGCAATGAATCTGCATTTCCTATTCTTCATGTATTCATGTGTTACATAACATGTTTTAGTATTGGGCAATCCTTTGGAAAACCACAACCCACTAGGGGTTCCCTCCCTTTTTTCTTGAGTAGGCCCTTCAAAGTATAAGATGTTAGCCGAAAGCCGAAATCGCATTTCACAATGTCCGGACAATGGCCATGTTAAACTGTGCGTGGTTGTTTCGTCTGCGCCCACCTCCTCTATTCTCCTTCCCTCTCCCCTCCTCTCACATCAAAATGAACGTTGAATGTGTGTGGGACGACAGGTAGGCTTGAAACTAGGAAGGGAAGAGATTTCGTGTCAA
>RQTK01000137.1:74703-101715 GCA_003991915.1 Elysia chlorotica
TTATTATTATTATTATTATTGTTATTATTATTATTATTATTAAATATTGTGTGCTACAGATTCCTTTTGTTATCTCTATTTGGCCTTTCCAGATTCTTATCAGGAAAAAGGAAGAGGAAATACCTGCTGGCCGTTCCATATCAAGCCGGCTGGCTGTCATGTCAGACGTTCCCATGGTGGTAAGTTGTCATGGTTTGAAGGTTTTAACGATGTGTATACTTAGCCCAATCGCTCTGTTGGGATTGTGTGCGTTAAATTACGTGAAGTTCAAGAATAGAACTGCTCTAAACGCATTCTCACCAAACAACAAAAAACCCCCCCATAAAAATTGAGGAGAATTTTTCTCTTTCAATAAAATCCTCTGTGATTTTTTTGTGGAAATAGCAAGAGTTAAAAGAAATCTCTTTATTACCAATATTTACTGTAAATGTGTAATAATAGTACTGATGATTTATAGAGTGCCATAGCTATTGGCGCTTTTTATGATTATATCTAACAAAGAAACATACAGGCTTAAAAACATAATATATTTCATTTGCTATTACAAGCAATGTTCGTCATATCTGATATATTTTGATTTTGTATGTTTTACTGCAACATGAAGACCTACAGCTAAATGTGGTATAAGTTTAATTTCAATACTGCATATTTTAATGGATCAGGACTAGAACTTTGTCTAATCTTGCTTCTGTCCAATATCGCTAAAACTACATCATTCTGTTCTAGATCAATCATAAACAATAATAATAGCCCATGGCGCATAGCTTTAGCCCTAGACCTAGTCTGCAAAGATCTACTCTAGAATTGTGAATAGATTATTATCCTTGCCCAAGAAGTAAACAATAACACTATCATTGTTCTCAGGATTATACACGTTCAAGGTCTGGTCTAGATCCACGCATAATCTAGACCTTGGTCTACAATCTAAAGGCCTACACCTGAGCTATGTTTCCATCTAGATAGGCTGTATGTTGTTACTCGCGAACCCACTTGAGCCGATCCTTATCCTTTTAGCTATGTTACTTCCCTTTACCAAGTCCAAAGATATAATAGTATAGATCTACGGTTTCTAAATGCAGTCTTTAGATCTAATCTAGATCTTTGATTATAGATATTAGAAGAATAATTGGATAGATCTCAATAAAATCCTAGATCTAGAATCTAGATATTTAAGTGTTAGAATATAAGTTAGATCTAGATCTAGATATTTAAGTGTTAGAATATACATGTAAGTTGGATCTAGATCTAGATCTAGATGTTGGAAGACTTCCGGAATCACAGGTCACAGTACAGTACAGTGTAAGATGCTGTAGAGGAAAAAGAATCTCGCACTTTAGATCTAGACATCTAAGATATGTATCCAGTATCCAGTATGCGCAGAGACCAAAACAAAACAGCCTGGGAGCATTCTACACTGTCTAGACCATTCCTAGCACACATCCCCCACACAAACAGAGCTAACTTGGTGCTAACGAGCTACGGATACGGTGCTAGCTACACTCGAGTGTGCTGCGTGTGTTCGTACTTACGGCTGGCCCCCCCCCCCCCCTCTCCCCCCGCCCCTCCCCCCCTCTCTCTCTCTTTCTCTCTCCTGTCTGTCTCTGTCTGCCTATCCACCTGTTTGTCTGCTGCTTCTCTATCTCTCTCTCTCTTTCCCTCCCCCCCCTCCCTCTCTCTCTCTCCCCAGACGTCGGAGCTGGAGGCGTGGGAGGAGGAGGAGGCGAGGAGCGCCTGGGACAGCGAGGAGGTCTGCGAGGACCTCACCTGGCAGGCGGAGGAGGCCATCAGGGAGACGCGCAGGAAGGAACGGGCGCAGCGCGTGGCCCAGAACCAGCGCAGGAAACAGCAGCGCGACCAGGAGCGCGCGCGGACAAACTCGGGGGGCGGTGGCGGTGGCGGGGTTGCCATGGCGACCAGGGTGTCTTGATCACTAGGCCTTTATAAAGTTAATTAGCAGAGTAAAAGAGGAGAGAGAGGGAGAGAGAAGAGAGAGAGAGAGAGAGAGAGAGAAGAGAGAGAGAGAGAGAGAGAGAGAGAAGAAGAGAGGAAGAGAGAGAGAGAGGAGAGAGAGAGAGAGAGAGAGAGAGGAGAGAGAAGAGAGAGAGAAGAGACAGAGAGGAAGAAAGAGGCGAGAGAGAGGGAAGAGATAGAGAGAGAGGGAGGGAGGGAGGGTGAAAAAGGATACACCCATTCAAGCCTAGACTTTTAGTGAATAGTGTGCGGGCGATTGGTCAGGTGTAAAAATTTTGGGTGGAGGGTGGGTCTCTATGGCTACCAGGGTCTCCTGATCTTTCTTAAGCCTTATAAAAGTTTCTTACAGTTACAGAAAGTTACAGACAATTGTGTGCAGTGGGTTAAAAGGATGAAGCCATTGAAGCCTTGGTTTTTATTGAATAGTGGGGAAATATTTTCGGGTCAGATGGATTAAGGAAACTATGGGAACAGGAACAGTCAACAGACAATCCCCCTGAGCAGTCAATCTGTCACTTCCATTTCTTGATGGATTAACATCAAGATTTTCTGTGTTCATCTAATGATGAGAATAGCTAAGCGTTCAAACCTGTTTTTTTATTAAAAAAAATTTTTTTCACTCGCAATCATGCAGCTTTTATGCAAAGAAAAAGATAAGAAAATAATGTTGAACGTGGCATAAACTGATAAAGAATGTTTTGGGTCGTTCACAGATTTACAGTTGACTCTTCATTTAATGTTGATTTTCACAAAACCAGATATTGTTATCTGAGACTTAATTTCATGAATTTTTATTTGGTTCTAATGGAATGGTCAAAGAAACCTATTCTCTACTGCCATGAATCTGAATTATTGTTCTCGCTTGTGGGGACTTAGGAAATTTTTGTTGTACCCCCCCAGCGTCTCAGTCTGCTAAATAAGAGTGCAGTGGTGTGATCCATACTTACGTGCGGTTAACAGTTTGGTCCTGTCAGAACCAGCAATAGTAATCTCACTTAACAGACACATATCCCACACACTCTCATTCTGATTGTATCAAGGGACAATGTAGCTTTGTGATAATTTTCAGGTTTATCAGGGAGTCTCTCTACATCATGAGAAAAATTATAAGAAAATTAAAGCTTTTATGTTGTAAATGTGCATGTGATAAATTCAATAATTGAGACGCAGTTATAATTGGATAATGTTTTATTGAGAGCGAGTACGACTGAGGTGATGTTTGCAGGTAATCGATAGCGCAAATACATTTTGTGAGTTTTAAATGAATAGAGCATGAGTTAACAAGGCAATGCAAGAGATGAAATGTCTGAGTATCTTAGTTCTATTAACTCTCTTGATTCAAGCCATGGAATTTGTATTAAGAGTATAATACTATACGCCACAGTCATTATCATCATTACGCTTTGATTTTGCTTTGTAAATACATGTATTTAATTTATGTGAGTTAATATGTTGTTGGTATTGTTGTGTACCATTCAATATCTGTTTTAAATTTTATTGGTTTTGGTATCGCTAATTCTATTTTTTCATCTTTTCTTCATTTTCTCCACTATTCAAGTGATTGATAATGCAAACTTCTTATTTGATATATTTACATTTTTCATCAAGCCATACAGTTTTATCTGAAAAATTATTTATAGTGTGATTGCATTGAGATTCTTTAGGGTGTGGAAGAGACAAAGGGAGATGGATAACAAGAATGAGAGAAAGAAAGGGTAGAGCTGTGGAGGGAAGAGACAAAGGGAGATAGATAACAAGAATGGGAGAAAGAGAGGAAGCATTTGTCTTTTTTTTTCTTTTCTGTGTCCCTGCGAATCTGTAAAAAAAAATACTGGGTATTAATTGGAAGGTTGCAAAAACATTCAGCATTAAAATATTTCATTGCCTTACATTTATTTATTTTGTTGTTGTTTTATTATTTCAATTCAGAATTTTGTAGAATGTAGATTTTGTAGAAGATAAATGCTTGTTTGGAAAATTTCTTGCCTATTTTTTTTCTTTTTTTTTTAGGCTGTGGTTTTAGAATGTTTTGACTTCACAGAGCAACAGTCAGACTTTTTAATTCAGATTTGATCCACACACTTTGGAGTTGTTGATTTTTGTAGCTTCAGAATTTTCATCCAAATAATATGTTGCTTTGCCTTTCAGTACAACAATTATATACAGTGCTAGAAGGCTAAAGATTTGGTGAAAAAGAAGGAAAAAAAAAGAACAGAAAAGAAATGAGGAATAGGGCTGTTCTTGAATATTTTTGTTCCTAATCAGGAAAGATTTTTTATCATTGACATGTTTATTGTGCTCTGTTTTATGGTATTTTAAAGGCACACACCTCCACACACACTCTCACACACGTAAACAAATTAAACTCAATCAATTCAATAATAATGTATTATTGACAAATTTTCTGCCAATATTTTAAAGTATTTAATATGTCCAATAGAATTTGTCCAACAAATTAACATTTGCTTATTTTTAAGCTTAGGGCAAGGTGCAAGGTTTTATTAAGTTGGTTTTGAGAATAATTATAATGTTTAAGTCTTTAACATTGTAGAAAAAAAAATTGCGTTAAGAAATTTTAGAAAAAAAAAAAAGAGCTCAATTTTATTTCTCTGCCATCTAAAGAAAACTCCTGATTTTGACAACCTAATGTAAAGCTATTGTCTCTAAAGTGTGAATGTAAACTGTGATCTATAATTTTCAGCATAATTTCTTTGATTTGAAGATATGACACATTTTTTACAATTGTTATGACATATTAGGCTTTTATGCAGTTTTTCTTTGTTTGACTTGTGATTTACGTTTAAAGTATTGCTGAATGATTGCTTTCTGTTGTTCAAGTTCATTGAAAAAAAGTTACCACCAAAATTATTACATCAATTTTTGTTTTTAATTGGAAGGATCCACATCAAATTTTTGTTCTATTTCTCTCTCTCTCTCTCTCTCTCTCTCTCTCTCTCAATCTGAACTGTACAGAGGATGATCTTTCTCTATCTCTCTCTATTTTTTTTTTATTTTTTTTTAAATTTGAACTGTACAGAGGATGTTCTTTTTAAACAAAATTCTTTTTTTTTTTTCTTCTTCAAATTTCCTGCCTTGTTTTTATTTTTAAACCAAACAACAAAAACAACAACATGAATTACTGGACTGCCTGTAATCTGTGGTCTGAATCATATTTCTTGTTTGTGAATTTGCTACTTTCTTATTTTTTGTGTGGACGATCTGGCAATGAATATATAATATTTACATGTATGTATGTAATTGAAAATTGCATTGATTTCTCTTTGACACAACTTGTTTGTGTTTTTTTCTTCTTCTGAATTGCAGTAGCGTTTGATAAGCTCAACACGTTTCATACGTGTAGCCATCTCACAAAATTATATATAAAGAATATTTTATTGAAATGATGATAAAATTTGAAGTGGATTAGTGAGGTAATAGTATCTTTTCAAAGTGAGCTTTACATTTCTAGCAATATTTGTTTCCCCACTCCTTATCTCTGTATTGAAATTTTCCGTCTAAATTCCTTGAGCGAGTCTGAATAGCAAGCAAGACTCATTTTGTGAAATCAGTAAACATTGTTAGAAAGAGCGATTCTAAATGCTTTTCTTTTAATACCTACTGTTTATGGAGCCAATTATTATTTGTTGGATGTAATCATTACATTCATAATCATCCTAGCTTTTAGGAATACATAATTGAATTTTAAAAAACAATGTGTTTTTTTTTACATCTATATTGAAAGATTTTGAAAGGCTCTTATAACAAAATTCATAACAAATACATAATTGTACCAACATCGACTCGGTTAAAATAATAAAAATAACACAAGCCTGGGTTCATAGAAAATTTATTGACGTAACTGCAGGAATGAAAACAATTTTTTTTCACATCCCCCAAGAAAACAAACATTGATGACATTGCATGAACATAATACAGGTTACTTGTGTGACTTGGTGTGTACCACTAACCTAGGAATTTTTGTTTACACCAGTACATGTATAACGCATACATGTATTATTAATTATGATTTTTGAAATCTACATCAACATCGCTCTCTTAGATTAAACATTTAAAAGCCCCGCAGCAAAATTTTAATCTACTTAATGTCTACAATATTGGCAATTAGATTGTATGACTAACTAAACAACTGAAAGTAATTTTTTTAATATATTCAAACATCCAACGTTTATGAGTATTGATGATTTAATTATGTAAAAAAATGAGAGTAGAAAAACTGGTAAAGTGCACCTACTGTTAAAAAGTTCATAAAAAAATTTCAATAAACATTGAGAACAATCATCACTTTGAATTTGATGCATACATTCAAAATTGAAATGAGGGATGAACCATTGGTGCTCAGCTTTTTAACAGTTTTTTTTTTACTGTGGAAAAGTTTTGATGGCATGGCATTGTACATTATATTATTATCATATCAGTTGTGACTGATAGCTATTTTGATTTATACCCCATAGATAATTATTAGTAAAAAACAAAACATAAAACGGTTTATGAAAATTTTAGTCGTACGAGCACAGAAAAAAAACAACTAATTGTTGCGTCATAAAATATCTTCTCATTCAAAATATACAAAATTTTGTAAATAAAAAACAAAAAAAACCCAATAAATTCAAATAATAAAAAGAAAAAACCTTCTTACAGCTCTTAAAAAAAAAGCTAGCCAAACATTGGAATGACCTATAGACTTACTGGTACTATTTACACTAATATACATTCAAGGCTAACAATCTTGAATAACATTGACAATGTTTCAATGATATGTCTAGTTTCCTCTATCAATCACAAAAACTTCCTGAAATAGTGTTTTATCTATGTTGCTCTTGTCTTTATCCCGGAAAACAGGGATTTCAGGAATTAATTTTTAGGGGACTTAGAAGAATCTTTCACATTTAAAATGTTAACAAGTAAAGCAGTCTAGCAATGATAAAGACTGGGACACAAAGAGTTAAACGTCTTCTAGGTTCCTCTGCGGGATCCTATATGACAATAACATGCATATATATAAGTACAGCAGAAAACATATATAATATATAAAAATAACACGATTTCTTATCTTGCCCAGTAAAAATTTGTAAGGAAAAAAATTCCCTTTATGACATTGCATGGACATAGTGCAGCACACTGATGTGACCTGGTGTGTACCACTAACCTATGAAGTTTTGTTTACACCAGTACATGTATATTATTAATGATTAATTTTCGAAATTTACATCAACATCTCTCTCTCTCTTATATTAAACATTTAAAAGCCCCGCAGCAAAACTGTAATCTACTTAATGTCTATAATATTGGCAATTAGATTGTATGACTAAAATATACTAAACGTCTGAAAGCAATTTTTCATATATTCGAACATCCAACGTTTATGAGTATTCATGATGTAATTAAGTAAAAAAATGAGAGTAGAAAAATCTGGTAAAAATGCAACTGTTGTAAAAAAAATTCTTAAATGTTTCAATAAACATTGAGAACAATCATTACTTTGAATTTGATGCATAAATTCATGATGGAAATGAGGGATGAACCATTTGCGCTCAGTTTTTTAACATGTTTCAAATTTTTTTTACTGTGGAATAGTTTTGATGGCATGGCATTGTACATTATATTATTATCATATCAATTGTCACTGATAGCTATTTTGATTTATATCCCATAGATAATTATTAGTAAAAAACAAAACATAAAACGGTTTACGAAAACTAAAGTCGTATGGACACAGAAAAAAAAACAACAACTAATTGTTACGTCATTAAATATCTTCTCATTCAAAATATACAAAATTTTGTAAATAAAAACAAAAAACCCCAATAAATTCGAATAATAATAAAAAAAACCCCCTTCTTACTGCTCTTAAAAAAAAAAGCCAGTCGAACATTGGAATAATGTAAAGACCTACTGGTACTATTTACACTAATATACATTAAAGGCTAACAATCTTCAATAACATTGACAATGTTTTACTGTTTTGTCTAGTTTCCTCTATCAATCACAAGAACTTCCTGAAATGGTGTTTTATCTATGTTGCTCTTGGCTTTTTGCTGGAAAGCAGGGTTTTGGTTTTTCGTTTGAGGTATTAATTTTTAGGGGACTTAGAAGAAATTTTCACATTTAAAAGGTAACAAGTAAAGCAGTCTAGCAATGACAGAGACTGGGACACAAAGAGTTAAACGTCCCCTAGGTTCCTTTGCAGGATCCTATATGACAATTATATGCCTATAGGTACAGCAGAAAACATATATATACATGTATAAAAATAACACAATTTCTTATGTTACCCAGTAAAAAGTTGTCAGGAAAAAAATTCACTTTTTTTTTTAATAAGGGATAACATACATAGAAAGATAGTAGTGTTAATCAGGATACGTTTTTTTAAATCCTTGTGTTAGTGTACTATTTTAAAATTTTGTGTGTGTGAGGCCTAAATAATCTTGATGTAGCTTTATTACCAGTGTCAATACCCCCGAAACAAACAACAAAATAAAACAAAAAACAGCAAATGTGGAAAGATTTTATGATACTTTAGTATGTACATTTATTTACTCACAATAATTTCAGTCGTGTACAACAAATCTTAAATTAGTCACAACACTGATTTATGTAAGAAGGCAAAAGAGCCTCAAACAAAGAAATAATTCGAATAAGAAATTGTTTGTATGCATACAAGTAAAAAGAGATCCATGATATGAAATGCAAATTAAAGGAAAAATATAAATTAAATCTAAAAAAAAAAAATAGGATGCTGTATAAAGCATTTTGGCAAGGTAATTGTTTTGAATCATGATGCTTTACAAAATATCAGCACTGGAAAAATCACAACCTCAGAAGTTAGAGTTAAAAAGAAAACTAACAAAATGATATGGACGACATTTTTGACACCAATAAAAATTTGATACTATGATGAAATCATAAAATCTACAAAATTCCTTGGACGAATGGAAGATATCCAAATTTAACAATTAATATTAAAAAAAAAAAATAACAACATAATATCTACCTTCAAAAACTCTTATTCTTAAAGCTTTGCTTCAGCATCTAACCTAGCTTCACTGATCCAAGAGATGTATGTTCAAGCAGTATCATGTAATACAATCTTCACTAAAATTTGCAGAAATCAAGTAACATTTTACGAACTGTTCACAAATAAATTAAAACAACCGTATAATTAGGCATGGAATTGGTTATAAAGATGGCATTATTTTTTCTATACAATTAAATAACATCCCCAATTTCTGTACATGTACATGAAAGATTTTGTTCATATGCTTTATATTATTTTGTATTACTAATAGCCTAAAGCATAAACTCTGATAACTAAATAACTAACAACGCTACAAAACTATCTACTCAATAACGAAGTGGTCAATGCAGTTCTACACTTATAATGTCTTATGTCCTCTCATTCTTAACATTGAAAAACTACTCTACGTTTCTTTCAAAAAAAATTTCCAAACAAATACAATTTTTTTTTAGCTCTAGAAGTGATACAATTATACCTGTTTAAAGTGCATCTTCTTATTCTTAACACTTTATAAATGAGTAAAAAAACAACACTTTAAACCTATCCCGATTCACCCAAATTGCTTCACAAATGTCGTATGTCAAATCTGAGTGACACATGTCGTATTCTTAAACCACACTCTTCAGTAAACCACTGAAAACGGTTTTGATTTTCTGTCCAATAAATGTCAATCTAAATATGAGTAAAATTTAAGTAAGTTAAGTACAATCAGCCTTTTGTGTGACACAACCCGAGGTTTTGTGTATTTAAAAGCATAAAATCTGTCTCAACAAATAGATTATCAAAAAACAACAACAATCCAACAAAAGCATTACATATAATATATTGTGATCCATTGGCAGAGAGAAATCTTCAAAAGGAAATACCAATATTTAGTTTCCACTAAAACCCCACTAAAAACAAATTAATAATACAAAACGACCATGCAAAACATAAAAAAGTTGTTTTTGATCTTTTGGCGGAATTAAGGCAACAAAATACTTAACCAGTAAAAAGGAAGGTGTGGAAGTGTGCAAACATGACACAAAGTAGGAAAACAAGTGGCATAATTTTTATGGCACGTGAAGTTTATGCTGCTAGGTCTGCTTGTTGCAGATTATGATTGGATTGGGTTGGTTTAAACGTCCAACAGCAGCACTTTATAGGCTATATTGTGGACGGGCCCCAAGACAGACGTCTGACAATTTTATGTGCTGCCACACACGAGACAGGGCGGGGATACCATGACTCCTGTCTCAGTTGGTCACATTATACTGACACCGACCCAACCAGTAGGGAACGCAATAGCCAGGATTTGAACTCGGGACCTATTGCGACGGAAGCCGATGTTCTACCCCTGGAACACGGCGCCCCCCTGCAGGTTAGGTAAAGGATCAGTAGCGAATGTTACGTAAGAACAAACTACGTCGTTAAAATAATGCCATGAGCCTCAGCACCAGGGTTAGCTTAAAAACAGAGAAAAGCCTTTGATGATCAATCGGTTAGCCCTCTAAACTGACAAACACTATGGGCAAGGTTCAAATCTCCTATCATGGGTTAAAATCTCTAGGATTCACAGGGAATGTTAGAATGGTAAACTAAAATTAAAAGACAATGGCCAAACAAAACAAAATTTCCACCTGGATGAAAAAAGTTAACCATACGTTACTTTAACATTCTGAAACTTCAAGTCTAATCACGTGAATGACCCTATCTCTATCACAAAAAAGGCAAGTTAATGGTAAACGTGACTATATATCCAAGTCGTGGATTTCTTGTCTCTGAAATGTAATGCATATGACAGTAAAACATGGCCTTATTAAAATGCCAAGCTAACAGAAAGCCATACATAACCCACTTCTCTATGAATCTTCCTTCTTATTTCTCCAGCCGCTAAATCATGTATTATAATGTCTGTATTATAAGCTTACAGTTACATTTTACACTGACAAAGTTATAGTGGTAACCGTTGGATCCGACACTCACAGACAAGGGAGATAACTCAAACTTTAAAAGAATGAGGCTGGACGTTTTTCGCTAGTTTTCGAACTTTGGACAAAAACACCAATGAACATTTTTGATTGTCACTTGATTGAAAAGCCTTGGAACACATTATTTCAACCCTGACTGCCGAACTTTGATGTAGGATTATAGGTAAAATTGGTGGTTTCGTGGAAAACTGTGTGTAACTAATTATTTTATTGTGATATGAAGTCGTCAAGAGAAATTATACAATCACTTATCTCTGATTCGACTCTAGTCGGCTGTAACTTATATATTGGTTTTTATAGTTAATGGTGGACATTTGGAAAGTGAGCAATCAATATAATTGCTCTTTGCTACATTGTATTTGTAAAAAAGAAAGTACTGGCCAAAGAACGCATACTGGGAATTGACCCATAACATTAGCATTAAAAAAAATGAATTGCCTCAAAATGGAAACTATATACCTTGAACAATCACACATTTATGCTGTTTAACCCCTTTGTGACAGAGGCATTTTCATATGTTTATGATATTTTAACCCCTCTGTGACAGAGGTAATTTTAATCGCCATGACAGGGCTTATTAAAAAAAAATGTCGAAGGGTTTCACTTTTATGCTTTCAACATCACTCAACGTAATTATAACGTTGGATTTTTGTTTTGCATTCATGGCCTATACTACGCTGTTTAAAACACAATGTGCATATTACGGCTAAGCGTAAAGAGGAATGACGAAATTGGCTTTGAGTATTATTAGTTAAAAAGAAGTTAAATTCATACAAAGAATCTTTATGTAAGCACCTAATATCTAACAATACAAAAACATTTTTCAACTTTGGATGCAATAAATATTACCATTTTAAAAATATGGTTAAAACACAGAGCAGAAAGAAGTTTTGATATGGTATTAAAAAAACACAATAATTATGTAAAATCCAGAGTTTTCCACAACATGGTAAATTTGTTAATAATAATGCAATGGAAGATGTATGCATTAGTTATAATAATAATTTAGAGGAATGTATAGTCACAGATTTATAAACCCAATGATCATAACATTGTCACACGCATGAATTATTTTGTATTATTTTGATATGTGTTATTCAAGAACCGCTCTCAATAGATGAAGGCTACTTAGGTAAGTATTCGGGTAACAAATGCACGGTAAAGATTAAAACAATCTACATCACAACGCCTTTATAAACACTGTGAACACTTGACTGTTTTCTCCATATGAAGGGGTCATTGATTTTCCCATAAGATAAAACCCTGATAATAAATTTACCTCACAAGTTTTAATATTAAGCTACATGTACTCCGACATCAATGCACTGATTGATTTTGAAGTGAAAACATCGACAATTAGTCTATTGTGGCAAATCTATAGGGTTTAACGTCTCCCAGGTTCTATACCGCGACGGGCACCAAGACTTACGTATGACAATTTTATGAGCTGCCATAGACATGACAGGGCGGGGATGCCATAGACTTTTAATTCTATCTCTTTTTTCAGGCAAAATGGCCATTGATTTCCCCATAAGATAAAAACTGATGATAAATTTACCTCACAAGTTTTGATAAGCTCCTCCGACACCAATAGACCGATTGATTCTGAAGTGAAAACATCAACAATTGGTCTATTGTGGCAATAATTTGTTGGCCAGAGACGCCACATTTTTTCCTCAACTTGTGTTTTGATTAATCTCCTCCGACAAAAGTGCATTAATTGATTCTAATGTGACAATATCAACAATCAACAATCAATTTTTGCAAACTATTCTCCAGAGATGCTG
Organism: Elysia chlorotica; assembly: GCA_003991915.1. Classification (NCBI taxonomy): domain Eukaryota; kingdom Metazoa; phylum Mollusca; class Gastropoda; family Plakobranchidae; genus Elysia; species Elysia chlorotica. Next base: position 87,468 of record RQTK01000137.1, read on the forward strand.
CGTTTTTTCCTCAGCTTGTTTTTTGATTAATCTCCTCTGACAACAGTGCATTAATTGATTCTAATGTGACAATATCAACAATCAACAATCAATTTTTGCAAACTATTCTCCAGAGATGCTGCGTTTTTTCCTCAGCTCGTGTAAAGATGGCGGAGTATCAAACAGACCTCGCCTGGATGCTCAACCACTACTGACTGTCTAGTCTTTCCAAACCTTCTGGCACTCGCAGTTCGTTGTTTTCTTCACATCCAACATCAGCAGCAAAACTATACTGTGGACGGGTCCCAACACTAATGGTTGACAATTTTGCACCCTGTTACACAGAGACAGCTGTTTTGACAGCTGATTGTTTATTTGTTTTGTTGTTTAGCGTTCAGCATCAGCACTATACTGGCTATATTGTGGACGGGCCCCAAGACTAACGTTTGACAATCTCACGTCCTGCCGCACAGAGACACTGCAGGGATGCCAGGACTCCTGTCTCAGTCCGTCACGCTAAACCGACACCAACTCTTCCTCATTGGTCCATAATGGGCACCCGGAACATAAAGTCTGCTAAAAAATCTGCCGACTGCCGCTAAGAATTTCCCATGATCCCTCTGATCCAGTTGGTTGCCGTGGAGACTCGGACGAATCTGTTTTTGTTGAGAGTGGCAGTGCCGCACTCGGAGCCTCCCTGGCTGATAATCCCGGCCAGCTTGTAGCGTCCGGAGTTCGAATCCAGGCACATGAGGGGTCCTCCGCTGTCGCCCTGTTTGGGAATAAGGTCAATATTTGAATTTAAGTAAAAAAAAATATATAATAATAATAATAATAGTAGTAATAATAATAATAATAATAATAATAAATACATAGTTTTTATCATTATTTTGTAAAGCGAATAAAGCCATCTGTGTATACTATTATTTTACAGTTACCCTGTTTGGGAATAAAGACAATATTGGAATTAAAGTAAAAAATCATTACTTTGTAAAGCAAATAAAGCCATCTTTGTATTACTTTACAGTTACAATTTACACTGTTTGGGAATAAAGACAATATTGGAATTAAAGTAAAAAATCATTACTTTGTAAAGCGAAAAAAGCCATCTTTTTATTTACTTTATACAAATCACCAAATCATCAGTATCATCGTCACCATCATTACTAACATAATCATCATCAATAACATAAACATCATATTCTCTAATCGAGAAGTCATTGTTTCGAAACCCAAGAACCGCAACTTTGTGTCAGCATCAGGTTCAGTATAAATAAAATTTTCACCGATCGCTAGTAACAAAGGGAGCTCACCTCGCAAGCAGCCGGCGTCTGGCTGTCAATGAACCCCCCACAGAGCGTGGAGTTTGTATCGATCGGAGCCTCGTACTTGGATCTGGATCGGCTGCATCGAGACTCGGACCAGACGAGCATCCGGGAGTCTCTCAGATCGTGGACGCGTTGATCTGTGGTCGTACGTGGATGGGTGAAATTAGTATATATTAGGTTTGACCTGTTCAGAATGCGCTATATTGACTCGTTGGTCTGAGGGTGTACGTGGATGGGAGAATTAGTATATTAGGTTTGACCTTATCAGAACGCGTTATATTGACTCGTTGATCTGAGGGTGTACGTGGATGGTAAAATTAGTATATTAGGTTTGACCTTTTCAGAACGCGCTATATTGACTCGTTGGTCTGAGGGTGTACGTGGATGGGAAAATTAGTATATTAGGTTTGACCTTTTCAGAACGCGCTATATTGACTCGTTGGTCTGAGGGTGTACGTGGATGGTAAAATTAGTATATTAGGTTTGACCTTTTCAGAATGCGCTATATTGACTCGTTGGTCTGAGGGTGTACGTGGATGGTAAAATTAGTATATTAGGTTTGACCTTTTCAGAACGCGCTATATTGACTCGTTGGTCTGAGGGTGTACGTGGATGGGAAAATTAGTATATTAGGTTTGACCTTTTCAGAACGCGCTATATTGACTCGTTGGTCTGAGGGTGTACGTGGATGGGAGAATTAGTATATTAGGTTTGACCTTTTCAGAACGCGCTATATTGACTCGTTGGTCTGAGGGTGTACGTGGATGGTAAAATTAGTATATTAGGTTTGACCTTTTCAGAACGCGCTATATTGACTAGTTGGTATGAGGGTGAACGCGGATGGTAAAATTAGTATATTAGGTTTGACCTTTTCAGAATGTGCTATGTAGAGTATTTATATTATCATACTCAAGAAGGCACCATTTGAATCAAGATTTTCATCTCTACACGAACTTATTTTGACATTTTTCCAAAAAATTGTAAAAAGAAAATCAGCTTTTGTATATACATGTATTTAAATAGAAGGTTAAATAAAACAACCCAAAATAAATCAAAATTGAATCCCAACACAATAAAGGTTTTTATTTTGCACAAGTCAAATTGTTCCACATTACTTAGCTATCATGACATCAATAAATGCAAAACCATTTAGTATCTGGAGTGGATACCACCGATCTTGTGCTAGCACCTCTTTGTATTGTTCTGCACATGTCCCATTAAAAAAAAAAGGAATATCCAAGCCTTTACCATTTAATTAAAATTTGTTTTTTAAAATAGTGTGCACATATAAGAACAGGTTTAGCATCAATAATTGCAAAACTATTTAGTATCTGGAGTAGATGACACCATTTGAAAGTTTTGTTAACCTATGCTGTGTGCATTGATAAGATCATGGGCTAGTACTCGATCTGCACACATTCCATTTTAAAATAATGAATATCCAAGCCTTTACCAGTTATAAATTAAAAATCTTTTTTTTAAAATAGTGTGCACATATAAGAACAGGCCTTGCATCAATAAATACAAAACTATCTAGTATCTGGAGTGGATATCACCGTATGAAAGTTGCGTTAACCTACGTGCATATTAATAAGATCTTGGGCTAGCACCTCTTAGTATTGCTCAGCACATGTTCCATTTTGAAATAATGAATATCCTTGCCTTTACCGGTTATAAATTAAAAATTGTTAAAAAATAGCACGCACATATAAGAACAGGCCTTGAATCATACGATGTGAGGGGGGCGCGGTGGTCCAGGGGTAGAACATCGGCTTCCGACGCAAAAGGTCCCGAGTTCGAATCCTGGCTGTTGCGCTCCCTACTGGTTGGGTCGGTGTCAGTATAATGTGACCGGCTGAGACAGGAGTCATGGTATCCCCGCCCTGTCTCGTGTGTGGCAGCACATAAAATTGTCAGACGTCCGTCTTGGGGCCCGTCCACAATATAGCCTATATAGTGCTGCTGTTGGACGTTAAACCAACTCAACTCCATTTTGAAATAATGAATATCCAAGCTTTTACCGGTTATAAATTCTAAATAATTAAGAAAAATAACGCGCACATATAAGTACAGGCCTAAAATCATACGATATTATGAAAAGTACATATAAGTACAGGCCTAGAATCATACGATATTATGAAAAGTACATATAAGTACAGGCCTAGAATCATACGATGTGAAAAGTACATATAAGTACAGGCCTAGAATCATACGGTATTATGAAAAGTACATATAAGTACAGGCCTAGAATCATACGGTATTATGAAAAGTACATATAAGTACAGGCCTAAAATCATGCGATATTATGCAAAGGTTACAAAAGGCGGAGGCTTACAGTGAAGATCATTGAGAAGACCCCAGCCCGCGATGTAACAGCGCGACATCGCCGAAAACTCTTCCCCGTGGTTCGGCAGACAGACGGGCTGGACGAGCTCGGAATACTCAAGGCCGTCTCGACTCAGACCACTTCCTGTCATGTGACTTCCGTCCGGCGTTTCCGTGTCCAGCTCCAGCAGAGCCAGGTCCCAGTTGAGGATCCGACCCCCGATCTCTCGAAGCTCCGGGTGGAGGAAAATCTTGGCGACCCGGAGAGTGTGAGGATCCGCCGAGCCCTGTGATCCTCCTGACCCGCTCGGCAAAGATGATTGGTCGGTACCGGTATCAGTGCCAGGGCCAGACACAGAGATGTGGGTCTTGCCAGCCGTCACGGTGAAGTAGAACGGCACGCTGCTGAAGTCGACTTTCGATCTGCCGTGTGCAGCGCTGGAGAGAGAGAAAGAGGGGAAGGAAAATATTGTGTGAAAATAGTAATTTATTTATTTGTTTCAAAAATCTTATCCTCACTTCTTCTTTTTTTGTTTTTATTTTGGTGTTTATGCCATACGTTATTTTGAAATTGAAAATTAAAGAAAAAACAGTTTCTCCCAACCTTCTCTACTTCCCTCATAAAACAAAATTCAATACTTTTTAAACGTTTTAAACGATTAGATGCGCCAAAAGGTCCGGGTTCGATGTTGCTCCCTACTGGTTGAGTCGGTGTCAGTTTAATTTGACCGGCTGAGACAGGAGTCATGGTATGCCCACACTGTCTCGTGTGTGGCATCACATAAAATTGTGAGACGTCAGTCTTGGGGCCGTCCATAATATACCCTTTATAGTGCTGATGCTGGACGTTAAATCAACTCAACAACAACAACAACAACAACAACAACAACAACAACAACAACAATGACAACTACACCAAAGTTACTTCTAAAATATTTCTCTACATCTTCAGGTATCCACCGTACGCTTTTTAAAAATTCCACCGCCCGCCCTGTCTTTTCCCCGCCCCACTGACCTTTTAATGCAGTGCGCGGCTGTGAGGACCCATCTACGGCCGATGATGACTCCGCCACAGATCGGCTTGTTCAGGTAGGAAAGGGACACAACCCAAGGCCATTTGCCATACGGAGTTATTTCCCCTCCAGCAATTAAAGATTTCATCGGATCAAATTTCCTTTCTCCACATTCTGGAAGGGGAGAAAAATAAAATGTCATTTTCAAAAATTAGATATTACAGTTAGATTAAAAATGAGTGTGAAAACATGAAAAACAACAAATGATTATGTCTATGACTTTTCATTATTCCATTATTATTTACTAAAATTATTTTGATTCTGATTTGATCAATGTAAAATTTTGTCATCCAGTAATGCACCCTGGTGTAAATAGCCATAATGAGGGAGCAGACAAAAGGATCTTCTCCAAGAAAAAATTGTTGTAATTTTTAGCAAGGAGCTCCCAGTTTTGCTTTAACCAAATCAAACCAACAGTAGGAAGGAAAATGTAGGGAAATATTTTCATTGAAGAAGATTTTGTGAGAATTTCATGAACACTTTCTGTCTTTGCACTTTATCAGTTTAAGGGCAATCTTGATAGGATTTCTCCAAAATAATTATGTGAAACATGAATTTGAAAGTAAATGGCTGATGCAAACACAGAAACCAAGTAAATAAATTCGCTGAGCAAGGCATTGACTTTCATTGCCATTAAAAAGTCATTCCACAGAAATTTACGGAATATAGTAAGAAGAAATTAACACTAATATAATTAGATTGAAGTTAGTTCATCAAGCTTGTTCTAGTCTTTAACTTTTTACATTGGAACATTAAGGCCTAGTTCTTGGGTGCACATTATTTTAGGGAATTTTTAATAAAATTGTGAGGGTAAAAGCTTTGACTTTAATTATTTCAAAATGGAAGGAGTGCAGTTCAATGCATGAAGAAGATGTTAGCACAAGAGTGATTTTAGACCCATTCCTTGTGTGCACAACTATTTTAGGGGATTTCCAAAAATTTTGAAAAGCTTTGATATTATTTTATTATTTTAAAGGTGTGCAGATCAATACAAAAAGGTGAGCGTATCAACCCGCACAATATGTATGCAGGGTGATGGGGAAAGGTTAAAATAAAAAATAAATTGTGCAAAGGGAACATTTTTTTTAACATCTACTTACAGATGACATTATGACAATCATTTTTGTGAAACCATAATTTTTTTTCTAATATTTTTCTCACCCTTGACAATCAGAGTTGAAATATGTAGTTTAAAATTAGTGATACCAACTAGATAATTTTTTCCCCTTAAAAATCCATGAATTTATTGAAAATAAATTGACACCACTGTAAAGGCCATGGCAATAAGAAGAGTTATAAAAAGCGCACCAAATATTGGTGCGTTGCTGCAGAACTTACCCGATTCTTTGCAAGAAAGGTGCACAACTCTCGCGTCAGGGCATGCGTCCCTAGTGGGGCAAAGTGAAACAGAGAGAGGGCGTGAGGTCAGAGATCAGAAGTCAAGGTCGTAGGGCAAGAAGGTATTGTATTTTTGTAAAATTATTTTAATTCATGTTGGTCTGGCTTTTTCTTGTGATGATTCAGTTTTCTAAAATATACGCATTGATTTTTTTTTTATCCTACACAATGTACGGTCACAGACGAATAAGGAAAGGGATTTGGGTCGTTGATTGAGAAGGGTGCAAAGGGTGAAAGCTGATTCCAAACATGTAAGATGTAAGCTTTAGTGCAGGTTTGAAATAAAATGTGTGGGGAAAAAATTATTTAAAAAACAGTAGAGGATCATATCTCTACAAAATATTTCTAAAACAGTAGAGAATCATATCCCTACAGAATGGGATCTTCATGTGAGAATGCAAGCAAATAAACAGTTGAGAAAAATCCATATAGAGTCTCTTATAATTTAAGTAAATCTTACATCCAATTCATTCATCGAGATATCTGATTATTATGTGTAATCAATTTTAAAAGCGTTCATTATAAGCACAAAAAATACCCGTGAGAAAGATCAAAGAAAGTTTACCACAGCAGACTCCAATATTAGAGGTGAATTTATTATATAATTGTGCCGTGCTTGGCTTGGATTTTTTTAGAGCTTAACTCGAACACTTATGACACCTCAATAATTCAAACAATGCAAAATTTCATTGTTTAGTTTGTAATGTTTTTTTTTTAAATTTCCAAATTGTGTACGCAAAAAAAAAAAAAGGATTTTTTTGTTCTGTTTTGATAAAGTATGACAGGCAGTCAATCTATAATAACAATGAAATATCAGCTGGCTAAGCAAAATATCTTTTTCAAATTTCTAATACCGATACAGCTTGAGATTTTCATTACTATAGTAATCCATAAACAGTAACTAAAGAGTGTCTAAAGAGTGTCTAAAGAGTGTCTAAAGAGCGTCTTTGCTAACAAGGGGACCCAACTCACACAGTCTTCAAGTTGGACAGCAAAGGGGCAGATAAATCCGGATGTCCTACTAAAGCCAGGGCGGCATTCAGATTATCTTTCCTGACAGTTTTCCAAGAGTCCAGAGATCTGAGGATGCAGCCAGAAACATATAAATATAGAGGTGGTAGAAATATGGAGTTTTGTTGGTAGGGGTTGAGTGGAGTTGGTTTAATGTCCAACGTCAGTACTATATAGGCTATATTGTGGACGGATCTAAAGACTGACGTCTGGAAATTTGTATGTGCTGCCACACATGAGACAGGGTGGAAATACCATGACTCCTGTCTTAGCCGGTCACATTAAACTGACACCAACTCAACTAGTAGGGAGCAAAATCGCCAGGGCTCGAACCACAGACCTCCTGCGTCTGAAGCTGATGCTCTACCCCAAGGCTACCGCGGCCACCTTTATTGGTAGGAAAATGATGATTATCTTTGATAATACTGTAACATATTTGTAATGATGCAGTGACTGACGCAAAAGCGGACATCTCTTCAGCCCTTTCTCCCCAAAGGAAGCAGTTGTGGTTGTAGTTGTAGTTGAGTTGGTTTAAAGTCTAATATCAGCACTATATACTCTATATTGTGGACGTGCCCCAAGACTGACATCAAACAATAGCTGATCGACTAAGCATCATTGTGGAAACACATCTTTGTATAGAGTTCTTGCCAAAAACCTAAAAGACCCACCAAAGATGACACACATGGTTGGTTGGTTGGGTTGGTTTAGTGTTCCTCACTGATTCGCAGAGCGACCCCTGGACCACCGCGCCCCCCATGACACACATAGCATGACTTACTTTGAACCAATCAGAGAGCACGCCTGGGCTGCTAGCTGGTCTGTCCAGTCCTGGGCACACACTGGCACCCGCGGCACATCTTCATCTTCATCGGTCGTCGCACTTGATCGCCTTGCTGGGTCGTAGATCAACAGGAGACCCTCCGGGCTGAGGCTTACTGCAGTGTTAGAAAGACGGAGGAGGAAAGTAGTTATTGAGATCATACAGGCTTGTTTATTGGTTATTTTATAGCCATGTTGAAGACTTGAAAATAATATCAGTGTCTTATTTAAAGCAGTACCCGTTGTTGAGTTGGTTTAACGTCTAACATCAGGACTATATGGGCGATATTGTGAACGAGCGCCAAGACGAACGTCTGACAATTTTATGTGCTGCCACACACGAGACAGGGCGGGGATGCAGACTCCTGTCTCAGCCGGTCACATTAAACTGACACTGACTCAACCAGTAGGGAGCGCAATCGCCAGGGCTCGAATCTGGACCTTTTGCGCCGGAAGCCGATGTTCTACCCCAGGGCCACCCCGCCCCCTATTTAGATCATAGAGGCTTGTTTATTGGAAGAAGCCATGTCGAAGACTTGAAAATAATATCAGTGCCTCATTGAAACCAGTACCTGTTATATCACAGGATGGATAAGAAAACAATTTAGAAAATAGAGTTCGCAAATTACTTTTCACAAACAATAGGAAATAATTTAGAGCTAAAGCTTTGAATAGCTTACATGGGTGATTACAACTAGGCTGTTGATTGAAAACATTAATGCAGTTTGTGAAAGAGGAACTATCAATTTATATAATTATAGATATATTAGAATCATGTATTCCTTACTACTGTCGATCGATTTTTTTTTTATTGAAGCAAACGAGGGAAAACATTGCCCATAACTTAAGTACCTTATCTTGGTACATAAGTCGAAGCATCGAACCATCATTATTACATGTACTATACTTACTCATATTATTGAAACTTTTTATGTAATGCGCAATCACTTGTCCAGGTTGATAAGGAATGTACGCTAAGTTCTTAAATTGTTGTTTTTTTTTTTTAAATTAATGTGTACTTAAATAAAACTATGTTTAAGTAAAACTACTGCTAATTGTGTTGCTGCATGTATATTTTTATAACTGTTTATGTATATTCATCTTGCAAAGCCTGTGCTTGACAAAATAATTTTCGATATGTATGTCCTTAATATATATATATTGACTGAATAAACATTGACATTGAAATTGAAATTGAAATTGAAATTGAAATTGAAATTGAAGGGCGCAGGCTCAAGTGGCTACTGGATCGAAAAAGCAAAGCAAAGCATCTTGGTACTTAAAACGGTAAACAAAGAGAGAGAACTCACGGCAGTTATCCTCATCGCCTCCGCTAGACCCACAATCCACTTTACCGTCGCAGCGGAGAGAGGCCGGGATGCATGAATAGTCCGAGCACACGAACTGGTCTTTGGTGCATTTGTCTGGGAGAGAGAGAAAGAAAGGAATCGATGTAAACAGGAGTTAATGCAGGAAAAGTAAATAATATTCATCTTTAATGGATGGAAAGTGATAAAACAGTCACAAGTTAACAGAAACTCAACTAGCCGATTAGGGTTTCCAAACAAAAACTTCCTGATTAGAAGAAGTTGTAGTTAAGTTGGTTTAACATCCAATGTTAGCACTATAGTCTATTTTGTGGACAGGACCCAAGACTGACGTCTGACAATTTTATGTGCTACCAAATCACGAGACAGGGTGGGGATACTATGACTCCTGTCTCAGCCGGTCACATTAAACTGCCACTGACCTAACCAGTAGGGGGCGAAATCGCCAGGGCTCGAACCACTGACCTCCTGCGGCAGAAGCCGATGTTCTACCACAGGACCACTGCGTCCCCCTCCTGATTAGAAGTGAAGCCCTTCACTGATTGAATTACCTCACAACCATGATGGTATTTTTGATGGTGATATTAATGTTGATGATAATAATGTTGATGATAATACTGATGGTAACAATGATGATGATGATGATGATGAAGCAGAGTTGACACATGTCTCTCTGAATTTATTGTTGTGCCTTGCTCCAAAAACTCAATATGGACGATACCTTCCATGTCCCAGAATATTGTCAGCAAAACCTTTCGAGCTGATGCGACGACTTTGAACTTCTTCGGGGCTGGAGAGTTCTTGTGTCGGTACTGCATAGACTGCATCTTGCTCTCTGGGTCATAGTGATGCACCCAAGACTCGTCACCAGTGATGATGCTCCGCAGAAAACGCTCGCCGTCATGAGTGAATCTTTCCAACAGTTGTGTACAGATCGTTTTCCTCTGTGCCTTCATTTCCACAGTGAGCTGTCTCGGTACCCATCTTGCCGAGACTTTCCTGTAACCAAGGTGGACTGTGATAATGTGATGAACTCGTTCTTTTGAAATGTCAAGCGCATTTGCAATGTCTTTTTTGTTTCACTCTTCTATTTGCAACAATCATTTCGTCTACCTTCTGTTGGTGCTCAGACGGGTTCGACAGGACAAAGTCAAAGACGTTGTCATCCAGCACGATAATGCTCGGCCACACACCAGTCTACCAAACCCAGTGCGCTTTACAGCAGTTGGAACTTCCTACCATACCACATCCGACATACAGTCCTGATTTGGCCCCGTCTGACTTTTTCTTATTTCCTTTGCTGAAGAAACATTCAAAGGAAATCACTATGAAACCGATGCAGAAGTTGAGGCGGATGTTCGCTCTTGGTGCCGATCCCAGACACCAGAATTCTTCGCCGACGGATGCGAAAACTTGTACAACGCTGGCGCCTCTGTATTGAACGCTGGCGATGGTGACAGTATTGAACGCGATGGTGACTATGTTGAAAAATGATAGTTCATCAGATAGGGGAGACTCTAAGCTTTCATTTGATGTGTAACTTGCTTCTGTAGTCCTTCAAATAAAAAAGTTATTCAAAAACGGCCCTTATTTATCAGCCTGCCCTCGTATATATAATATATATATATATATATCTTTATGGGATGAATGTGATAAAACAGTCACAAACTAACAGCGCTCAACCAGTCCATTTGGGTATTGAAACAAACACTTCCCGGTTAGAAGAAGTTGTAGTTGAGTTGGTTTTATGTCCAATGTTAGCACTATAGTCTGTTTTATGGACGAGCCCCAAGACTGATGTATGACAATTTTAATGACAATGATGATGATGATAATGATGACGACAATGATAATGACAATGATGATAACAACAATGATGATGATGATTACAACAATGATGATAATGATAACAACAATAATGATAATGATAACAGCAATGATAATAATGATAACGCTGCTGCTGCTACTGCCGCTGCTGTTGCTGACATACCACAGTTCTGCTCATCCTCCCCATTGCTACAGTCTTTGTGGCCGTCGCACCTCCAGGTGTCGGGTATGCATCGCCCCCCGGCCTGGGAGCAGAGAAACTGGTTCTCGTTCTTACAGTCTGGAAACACAGGCAGATTGGGAGAAACGTTTGCAATAGGAAACACGACCAACACAAAAATGATTCTAGCCAAAAGCCACTTCTTCAAAACTTCGACTGATACTTTTGATAGATAGAAAAGTAAAAAAAAAAAAAAAACCATCATTGAAAATAATACTTATATAATAGGATTACTTTCATATCTAGGTTTTATTCTATTCAAGACTGTAAAGGGTGGGGTTGAGGAGACAAAATATGTCACAAGTTTATTGAGAAAATATTCTCTTGTTTGAATGTACATAGTATACCTCAGTTTGGCAAGTTATTATTGCTAGGATTAGACTGCGACATATATATATATATATATATATATATAACTTATAATATATTAGTTTTTTTTGTGAAATTTAAAACTGCCCCCTAGAATGCAGTGACTGAACAAGGAGCCTAATTCATAGAATCATATTTTGTGACATAATTATGTGTAGTGATCGCACACAACATGTATAGTTGCAATCCAGACCCGTTATTATAATCTTAACTAATGAGATAAGGACAAAATACATGACATAATAGCTGAGTTAAAAATAGCCCAAGTATTTCACTAATCCAGTTTAATTTGCCTTCTCCTGTAATCACATTTCTAGATATTTTGTGTTGTGAGTACAATGTCAAAGAAGCTTACAACTCATAATAACAATATGTGAATAAGAAGGCTTACTACGTCTCTCTCTCTCTCTCTCTTCTCTCTCTTCTCTCTCTCTCTCTCTCTCTCTCTCTCTCTCTCTCTCTCTTTTTCTTTATCTCTCCCCCTCTCTCTCTCTTTTTCCCTCTCTTTATCGAAGGGCCCCGCCCTGTCTTGTATGTAGCAGCACATAAAGTTGTCAGACTTTAGTCTTGGGGCCCATCCACCATATAATCTATATAGTGCTGATGTTGGACGTTAAACCAACTCAACAACTAAGTAACTACAAATGGTTGAACTTTTTTTTCTATTTTGTGATTTCGTGTTGCAGCTGCCGAGCCCTACAAAAGGCTCTGCACCAACGGGGTGATGGTAGAGACGTCCCAGTTCTGTGACGGCATCGATCACTGCGGGGACAATTCTGACGAGGACAACTGCAGCTGTGAGCTTTTCAATGACTTAGTGCTTTAGATAGATGTTGGTGTTGTTGTTGTTGTTGTTGTTGTTGTTGTTGTTGTTGTTGTTGTTGTTGTTATTAGTCCAGTGGCCTCTGATCTTGCGCTCTTTTGCCTAGGGCCGTGTTTTAGATAAATACAGTGGCAACTGTAACTATGAATATTACAAACATCAACCATTTACAACCCCAAAAAGAACCGTTCTGCTCCCTCTGCCTACAAACATACGAAACAGTTGAACGTATCTTATTCAACTGTCCTAAACTACAGGACCTCCGCACAAAACTTTTTCCACCTAATCCTACTTTGGAAAAATACATCATACTGCGGAAAAGACCAACTAGAAATGACATATAAATCCTTCATCGTGTCATTAAGTCAAAGGGTGCAGGCTCAAGTGGCTGCTGGATCGAAAAATTAAAGTAAAAGTATGAATATTGCAAAAAATCTTGTGTAATTGTGTGTATAAGCCTCAGAAAATAAGTCCAAACTTAGCCAAGGAAAAGACTTGGAAGGTTGTAAGTGCAACATACTGACATACCTAGAGAGAGAGAGACAGACATAGCTATAAGACACTCACGACAGTCCATCTCGTCGCTGAAGTCGTCACAGTTGACGATGCCGTTAGAGACAGACAGAGACAGAGACAGACAGACAGAGACAGAGACAGAGACAGACATAGACAGAGACAGAACGAGAAACAGAGACAGAAATAGACATAGACAGAGACAGAGACAGAGACAGACATAGATAGAGACAGACAGAGAGACAGAGTCAGACATAGACAGAGACAGAGACAGAAACAGACATAGACAGACAGAGTCAGACATACCTAGAGAGAGAGAGACAGACATAGCTATAAGACACTCACGACAGTCCATCTCGTCGCTGAAGTCGTCACAGTTGACGATGCCGTTAGAGACAGACAGAGAGACAGAGACAGACAGAGACAGATAGACAGAGACAGAGACAGAGACACAGACAGAGACAGACATACCTAGAGACAGAGAGACAGAGACAGAGACAGAGACACTCACGACAGTCCATCTCGTCGCTGAAGTCGTCGCAGTTGACGATGCCGTTAGAGACAGACAGAGACAGAGACACAGACAGAGACAGAGACAGAGACAGAGAGACAGAGACATAGAGACAGAGACAGAGACAGAGACACTCACGACAGTCCATCTCGTCGCTGAAGTCGTCACAGTTGACGATGCCGTTACACCTGAACCAGACGCCCCACAGGCAGACGCCGTTGCTCTTACAGCGGAGGTCCTCCGGGCAGTCTGGGAACGAGGGCGGTACAGGAATGAGAAATTGACCGGGAGGGGGGGGGGGGGGGGATATCACAGAACATCAATTGTGAAACTGTTAAACAAACTATTTAACATCCATTTCTATTTAACGAGAATCCATTTTTTTCACGCATATCAAATTTAATATACAGGTCTATAGCATCTATTTATGATTAATATATATACAAGTCTATAGGATCTATTTATTTCATGATTAATTTGAGGTTTCCCAGATTCTACCTGGTTTCCACTTAATTTGTGCTCACCTTTTTACTTTTTTGTCTCCTAAGTTAAAAAAGATAAATCGTATAGAAGGAAGTTTTCAAGAGAGAGTTTTGTTTTTGTTGTTGTTATTTATTATTCAGCCCCAAACCTCCTGCGTGAGAGGCCGATATTCTACCCCAGGGCTTTCAAATGAGGGAGAGAGAGAGAAAGAGAGAGAGAGAGAGAGAGAGAGAGAGAG
>RQTK01000137.1:144203-154722 GCA_003991915.1 Elysia chlorotica
TATTATTATTATTATTATTATTATTATTATTATTATTATTATTATTATTATTATTATTGTTATTATTATTATTCTGCACTGACAATGTAAAATTGAAACTAAAACTCATTCATAACGGATTTATAAAGTTTAAGTCTTAGAAACCCACATTTTAAGTTTTAACTGAGTGTTTTGTCAGCTTTTCTTCTGAGGTCCTCATTGTTACCATCCTAGCACAATATACAACGAGCGATACGGTCGGTTACGTATTTCCCTCCCATCTAAGCGTACAAAACTAGCTCCATGTGAACTCTCAGACCCCCATCGTCGTTCCACCTCCCATTCGCCCCCCTCTGTTTCCCCCCTTTGACCAAGACGAATGGATTTGAACTGGACGTGCGCAATCCCCAGCCAGAGTTATTAAATTGTCTCTACCCTCCGCATCTTTACCGACTTCTATCGGTAAATTTAAATGAATTATACAAAAACATGGACGGGAATAGGTCGAGAGGAACTTGGAGACAAGACAAGAAAATGGCGCGATGTATGATAATATAGGCCCTAATTGTTCAAGACAAGGGCATAGCGTGGAAAAGAGACGTACATCAACGTGAGGATTGGAGATCTGGTGCGGAGGGATATGCCTTGAAGAGGTTCGAACCGCGGATCTCTTGCTTATCTGTTGTTTATCTAATGCGCAACCTTCTTGCCTGGGTAAGGGCAGGCAGAAATGGCAGAGTAGGGTATCCAACTTAGGGAACCAGACGGAACAATGATAAAAACACAATAATAATAATGACAACAATAATAATAATAATAATAATAATGATAATAATAATAAGGTGAGAGACTAAGATAGATAGATAGATGGAGAGGGATAAAAAAAAAAGATCTCCGCCAAACAGAGAGGGAGGAGGACAGCGAGGAAGGGTATGAGGACGAGATGAATAATGGAAAGGGGGGGAGGCAGTGGAGAACGGGAGGATGAGATGTGATGTGCTTGAAGAGCGAGGAGGGGTATGAGAACGAGATGAATAAGGGAGGAGTAGGGGTGAGAGGTTAAGATGCACTTCTTGAAGTGAGGAGGAGTATGAGGAAGAGACGAATAAGGGAGGAGACGGGAATGGAGTGGAGAACGGGAGGATGAGAGGTTGAGATGTGCTTGAACAAGTTGAACCGAGGAGGGTAAGAAGGGTATATGGCGGCGTCGGGATGACTGCGTCTTTCATTTATTTCGGGTTGGTTAATATGTTGGGTTAATTCGTAATTTTTATTTCTGACGTTGGACGGATTTGGTAAATTCAATAAAGAATACATTCACTCAATCACTGTTTCTCTTGGTGGGATTATAGGATAGTCCAACTGGTATACATTGCTGACAATGTATTGTGTATTTTCTATCACGTGGATGCAGACTCGATCAAAGTATGGAGGAGCACGAGGGGAAAAAAGAAGAAGGGAGTATAGGAGAAAAAGGAGGAGGAGGAGGAGAAGGAGAAGGAGGAGAAAAAGGAAGAGAAGGAAGGGGAAAGATGGAGGAGGGTTGGTTTCTTACCGCCTGTGTTCGGTTACCGGAGTAGGAAAAAATACTGACACCGAATAAACCTTAGAAAAGGAAACAATACGATCTGACCGGGATTTGAACCGGGGACTCCAGTCTAGAAGCCCAGCGCTCTACCGTGGGCATGGCTTGTTACATATTGCCTATTGAATAGAGGAGATGAAGAGGTGGGGGAGAAAAGGGGGGGGGGGCAGACCTTTCTCAGGAAACAGACCCTTGGACGATATATCTGCCGACCCGCTCTTCTTCGTTAGAAGTTAAGTTGGGTTGGTTTCTCAATGTCGAACGTTAGCAGCAAGGCTATATTGTGGACGGACGCGTCCAGAGACTAACTAATTCGAGGTTCTACGAGATATGATCAAAGAGTATTTAGTCATATTACTAAGAACCACACACAGCCTATCCTTGGTCCTAAATTACATTCGAATTCATACGTACAGTGTACATATATGTACGCAAAAGTCACAAGCTGTAGAAGAAGATAAAAAAAAAACATGAGCTTCGCTGTGGAACTGATGTCACGTTAGATTTCTTGAAATCGGTGGAAAATACGATTCATCATAGTTTGTGTTATTTAGGTGATTTAATTTAAGGAAATGTAAAGTGTTCATGTGAGTGAGTGAGATAGAGTGAGATAGAGGGAGAGAGGGGGGAGAGATAGTGAGAGAGGGAGAGAGAGAGACAGAGAGAGGGGGGGAGATGGATAGAGAGGGGTGAGAAAGACAGACAGACAGACCAACATAGAGATACAGTGACAGAAAAAGAACAAAAAACGCGAGACGGAAGCAAAGAGCGAAAGAAAGAAGTAGAAAGAGATAGAGGAAAAAAAAAGGGTGGGGGGGGGGGGGTCCAATAAATCGACATTTAAAAAAAGTGGGGAAAGAGAGAGGCACAAAGAGATAAGACTACAAGAAAATAGAAAAAAGAAAAGAACTAGGGATTTACAATGTAAAGAGGAGAAGAGGAGGGAAATGGAGTGTGGACTGTGACCGGAAAAGGGGGATGGGGGGTGGGGGCATGCGAAAAACCCACAACACACACACACACACACAGGCAACCCAGAGCTCAAGTGGGTAGGCCGACCAAGACACATGGTTGTTACAAATGACGATGAAGATGATGAGGACTGTCTCAAACGTGCTACAAGAGGGGGAACAGGCCAACACAAGTACCCCTTTGATTTTAAGGTAATCTATTTATAAGATAAAGACAAAGACCGACAGACAGAGAGAAACAGATGGGGATATGGTGAGAGAGTGAGTGAAAGACAAAGAAAGTGAGAATGAGACAGAGAGACATAGAGAAAGAGAGACAGTAGGAGACATAGATTTAAGAGAAAATAAGAAAAAGCGAAAGGGAAGAAGAGAGAACGAAAGAAGTTAAAAGAGAGAGAGAGAGAGAGAGAGAGAGAGAGAGAGAGAGTGTGTGTGTGTGTAAACGTGGAGGGGGGGGGGAGTAGAGAAGAGCAAGAAATGGAGAAATTTATAAATAAAGAGTGAGTAAAAGAGAGGTAGAAAGAGAAGAGAGAGAGAGAGAGAAGCCAGAAGAAGAGAGAGACAGTGAGAGAGATAAAGAGAGAGAAAATGAGAGAGAGAGACGGAGGGAAAGAAAGAGAGAGACGGAGACAGACAGGCAAACATAGAGAAGAAAGAAAGATAGGCAAAAAAGTGAAAAAGAAATATGCAGGAAGAGAGAGGAGGGAGGGGGATTGGAGCAATAAAATTATAAAGTGAGAAAGAGAGAGGTAGAGGGAGATAACACTACATGTATTATTAATGTGAAGAGGAGTAAAGGAGTGTGTTGGGGGACAAAGCACTCACATTTATATTTATTTTATATAGCAAAGTCTTATTAAGCTCAAGTGGGCGTATGTATACATATATTAAAGTGGAGTAAAGGAATGTGTTGGGGGACAAAGCACTCACATTTATATTTATAACGAAGTCTTATTAAGCTCAAGTGGGCGGGCGGACAATGGACCCACAGTTAAAAATTTTTGAAGATGATGACTGTCTCAAACAACAAGAAGGGGAACACATGTAAGAATCCATTTGAATTTAAGGAAATCTGTAGGCTATACTATAAAAAATGAATAGTATAAAAATAGAGAATGAGACAGAGAAACTGAGGGGGAAAGATGGAGTGAGTAAAACAGATAGAGATAGAGAGAGAGAGAGAGAGAGAGAGAGAGAGAGAGAGAGACGGAGACAGACAGACCAAAAGACAGACAGGCAAACATAAAGAGAGAAACAGAAAGAGACAGAGAATTAAGAAAGAGAGAGAGAGAAATAAGTAGAAAGGGGGAGGAGGGAGGGGGAATTTAGCAATAAAAATAAAAAGCAAGAAAGAGAGAGGTAGAGGGATATAACATCACATGTATCGTATGTATACATATATTAAAGAGGAGTAAAGGAGTGTGTTGGGGGACAAAGCACTCACATTTATATTTATAACGAAGTCTTATTAATTAAGCTCAAGTGGGTGGGCGGACAATGGACCCACGTTAAAATTTTTGAAGATGATGACTGTCTCAAACAACAAGAAGGGGAACACATCAACAAGCAACCCTCTCTCTTGATAGCTTGGCAAGTGGGGACATCTTGCTTTAGTGAATTAGTCTGAAGTTGTGTGTACAACAAAAATGGAAAAAAAAAAAGAAAATGGGAAATGGAAATTTAAGCTTGCAACTAAAAAAATAATAATACAATTTTGTTCTTCTGGCTTTCTGGTATGAGCAATCTAAACCGGGGCTGGCAACACAAGAAGAGAGTGAGACGGTTTTTTAAAAGGCATAATTTTATTTAAGGATAAATAAGAGAGAAGAGCATACATTAACTGTTTTGCCAATATAACAGTTCTTGCAGACAAGTAATATATGATATAACCTATAGATAAGGTACATGCCCACAGACAAATATGAAAAAAGAGGTTAGTCTGTTAACCAAGTCAAGCGATTTTAATAAAGAAAAAAATTGTAAGTAGGCCTATGTGGTTTACAGGGAGAGAAAGAAAGAGAGAGGGAGGGAGAGGGAAAGAAGGAGACAGACAGAGAGACAGGGGCTCTTGAGATGGACAAAAATAGAGGGGGAGAGAGATAAAAGCGAGAGGGGGAAAGAGGGGAGAGAGAGAGAGAGAGAGAGAGAGAGAGAGAAAGAGAGAGTAGAGAGAGAGAGAGTATATAGAGAGAGAAATAGTTCAGGATTACCCCCCCCCCACACAGAGATACAAAGTCTATCTTGAGTATAAATCTAGGTGCCTACTTACCAGCTTGTAAGTTTGGGCTTTTACCGGTAGGCCCAGAATCTAGATCTAGATCTAGATCCTTCATGACTTCCTGGAACGGAAAAGGGCAATAGATTCTTTAATTAATTTTAATTATTTATATTTTTTTTACTCTGCAGGGCAAAATCTAGATTAGATTCTATATCCAAGTTTGTGTTTTGTAATTAGATCTTGTGTCTATATCTATATCATTTCTATGTAATAACGTATGCGTTAATTACAAAAAAACATGCTGTAGGTTTATAAATGTATTAGCCCCGCTCATTTTAATCCATTCCCCAAACCCCCAAGTTTGTTTTGGTTTGGGAAGGTATTGAAATTTAGAGTAGCTTCCCTGGACGCCCAATAATTATGACGTTTTTCACAGTTAACACCCTCTGCTAACCCTCTTAGGGTCGTCATGGATTAAATTTGGGGGGCACTGGAGGACTAAGGCCAATGTTTCGACCGAGGTACGTAGATCTATACTTGACACAAGGGGCCTCTTATCATTCTTAATTAAGTAAGTATCATCTGTCTCGTTTCCCATGCGATCAGGGAGATAGCAGACTTGAAACTCCCCCTTCTCAAGAGGTCTGCCTATCTCATCCCACTTTCGTTTTGCCAAGACTTGTCTCTGTTATCAGTTGGACTGTCTGACTGTCTCCTATCTTGGGAGGTTTTGGGGACTCGTTGAGGCTAGCACGGGACATGAACTGAAGACTGTGGACCTCTGTCGAGATGTAGATCTAGTCCGCCCCGCCTACCCAAGTCACATGGGGTTCACAGCTGTAGCTATCCCCACACACATCATGGTTTTAAGGCTCATATTTAGAAATGTCTAGATCAAGACATTGTACATCTCTGTTGCAGAGCTCTATCATTCAGATGGGAGTGCATGACAGTGCTTAGAACAAGACTATCTTGAAAAGCTTTAGACATAGATATAGATTCTATTATTATTATCAAGTACTTGCGAGTATTTTATATTTCGCAATTACTCAGGGTAGCGTTAGAACTTGGTGTGTACTCACTCTGCATATGAAGAGATTCACCATTCAATTGTTACATACTTACCATATCTAGATCTAGATCTAGATTTTAAAAGTTCTTGTGGGGGAGATCTACACACTTGTAGCTAGATCTAGATTCTGAATATATATATATTTTAAAATTAGATCCTTTGTTTCAAGATTCTATTGATCTTGGACTTAATTTCTAAGGCTTTTAGGTCTTGAAACTGACTGATGTAGACTAGGTAAGTTTCTCAAAATTTTTAATAGGTTTGTTTAGATTTTTTTATGTAAAGTTCACTTTTTAAACAACTTATTGATTAAACAAACTGATTGAAAAAAAAACCCAGTCCATTTAGTAATTTACATGATGTAACTCCCCTTTAAAACATAAAGTTAAGTCTTAAATCGAGTTGTAAGTTTATTGGTAAGTAAAAAAATAAAAAAATAAATAATAATAATAATAGGACTATATTAGCAAATGAACATTTTGGGTCTTCAATTTTTTATTTCAATTATTTTGTTTGATGTAAAATAAATTTTAAAAGTTTTAAAAAGTAGATCTCAACATGTTTTTTTTTTGTTTTTGTTTTTTTTTCTTAAAAATGTGTTGCTGCTAGTCCTGCTGTTGAAATTGTGTTTATGATTAGAATAATTCTTAGCAAAATAAAGACATATTTCCCTAAGTACTGTGCTGTTTAATAAAATATTATTAGTGAAGTTATTTTTTGTCTGTTAACATTTTTGCTGAGGTTACCTGTAAATAACAGACAAAAGCACTTAAGTATTTATTTACATTAACACTCAAAGTGGCTTTTTTGTGAGGCATATAATTCCAAAACCAGATTTGCGTTGTCCTACCAAATGTTTTATCTTTTAAATTTATATTTTAACAGCACCAGTAAAATACACTGTATGGAATCTAGTCCTTAAAGAATTGTGTAATTTGAAAAGAAAAAAGCACAGAGAAGACAGTATACTATATTGCAGCATTGTCTAGAGGCTTAGTTCAGGTTTAAAAATTACTCCTTAGGTACCGTTGGGTATAAAATATGCTTTAAAAAATATGATAAATAGTCAACTCTTCTGAAAAATGTGTTAACTTTTAATCAATACAGAGAATGAGAGATATAGAATAATAGACAAGAATATTTTGTTTGTCTTTCTTTTTCTTGTTTTTGAAAATGGTAGAGTGCACTTTATTAAAGAATTTTTCATCCTATCTTAGATTTATACTGAGACATTTTTTTATAAGATCCACTCCTTTTCAGTTTACAAGGCAAATCTTTCAATTTCGTCATAAATTGTCAAGATTGTGAATATAATGGTATTTAATTCTTTTAAGTCTTAGACCTCTCAAAGATGTAACATTTCTACCAACTCCAAGTGAAGTGAAGATAACATGATTGAGACTTTCATTGTGAAAAACAAATTTTACAATCATTATAGTTTACATGGCTGTCTACAATTTTAATTATTTTTTTAAATAAATTAAAATTCTATGTGATTACTCATCTGTCTGTCGTCCAAAATTATATAGTAAATCTCACTATTACTTATTTTAATGGGGGTTTTTTTGGTTGTTTTTTTATTACTATCTATGGTTGTTATTGATCATATGACTTTGTAAACTTGATCTGAATTGTCTAATTTTCTAAATCTGAAAATAAAGCAATAAAAACAAACACAAAATGGGAATTTTATAATTCAAACTTTCACTGAAACAATGAATGGAGATAAATTGATTCTTTATATTATTAATATTGCTACAAGCTCATAGTACAAACAGCATCAAATCATGTGACAGTAGTAAAAATAATTCATAATTTACTTAATATTTGTATCAATGTAAAAAATAAAAAAAATAAAACAACAACACATGTACTTCTCTGTCTCTGTCTGTCTGTTTCCCCTTCCACCCCCACCCCCTCCCCTCTTTCTCTCTCTGTCTCTGTTTCCCTCCCCATGCTCTCTCTCTGTCTCTCTTTCTCTTTCTCTCTTTTTTTCACACAAGTAGTAGAAATAATTCCTCATTACTTTATATTTGTGTCAATATAAAAAAGAAAACAACAACACATGTACTTCTCTGTCTGTCTCTCTCTCTCTCTGTCTCTCTCTCTCTCTCTCTCTCTCTCTCTCTCTCTCTCTCTCTCTCCCCCCTCTATCTGTCTTTCCCTCCTCATGCTCTCTCTGTCTCTCCTTCTCTCTTTCTCTCTCTTTCTCAACATGTCCCATTCTTCTTTTATCTAGCCACTCCCAATTTACTATAGATATTACTATTAATGGTCAAGTATGTTAATCCAAGTTTTGGAGGAAACTTAATTATTTTCAAGTGGTCAATGACCACTCCAAAGTGATAAATTGCAAAATTTATTAATTGAAATTGATATATTCATTGTTATGTTAGACTATACATTTTCTCTAAACCTTTGCCAGTAGCTTCGTTGTAGTTATAAAGAAACAAGCAGACTGGTTGTAAACAAAAGCAATGTTATCTCTAGACTTTCTGATTTCCCATTGCTCAACTGTCCCTTGTAAGGAACGCAATAATAGGAAGAATTTCTTAGACTTCCTGATAAATTTCCCTTTTTTCTAAACCACTACAAGTAACAAATTGGTAGAATGAAAACATTAATGATTAGATAATAAATACATAATTTTTTTTTATCAATTTTAGGTTTCTCTAAACCATCACAAGTAAAATTTTTAGTGGACATCTTCAGGCTGTTAATAAAAAGTAACTTTAAATTTCATACATCATCTTTAGACTTTCTGATAAATTTTCCATTGTGCCAAACCACCATTTGTAAGTAATATTATCATAGAGGGAAACCATCTTCATAGGGCGCATCCTGAATGATCTTCAATAAATAATGAATACACCATTTTTAAACTTTCTGATTATTTTTTGTTGTTGTTTTTTTATTTTGAACCATCATGAGTAATGTAGTCAAAGAATTAGACGGAAACACCTTTCTTTACCCTGACCATCTACAGACTGCATAAATAAAATAATGATAAATACATAATTTGTAGACTTCCTGATAACCCTCTCTCTAAGAAGTCTAAACCACCACAAGTAACAAAGTGGTAGGTGGAAAACATCTTTCTTTAGTCTGACCGTCTACAAAATGCTAATGATTGGATAATAAATTCATAGTTTTTAAACTTTGCGATCAATTTTCAGTTTCTCTAAACCATCACAAGTAAAATTTTAAGTGGAAAGAATGGTCTTTTGTGGGACCATCTTCAGGCTGTTTATAAAAAGTGAAAAAAAAATGTATACATCATCTTTAGACTTTCTGATAAATTTTCCATTGTGCCAAACCACCATTTATAAGTAATATTATCATAGAAGGAAGCCATCTTCAGTGGGCACATCCTGAATGATCCTCAGGATATATCTGACTGATTACTGCACACCACCCATTCTGACTCTCCCATATCAGAAGTGAGGTTGAAACCTCATGAATGCAGATTAAAAAAATAGAATATATATACATTGATCAATGACAATTGAAAATCGAGAGGTCAATTGCTTGCTTACCTACCTGTCCTGTATGTATATGTGTGTGTGTGTGAGAGTGTATGTAGGGCCCCTATCTCAAACCCTTCCCTTGTACCAGTCCCTCTTATCTGTGGGAGATGAGACTGAGAGTGGAGCTCTTGATTTCATAACCCACCTCAGATGCGGGGCAGCGTTCAGATGGTGGGAGACGCCATCTATGTAGTACATACAGCTTTCAGTACGGCCACTCTCTTAAGCACGAGTGATCTGACTCCACGTAGTCCACAAACTTGGTTAGCCCTCTTGTGATTAGAAGGGACCGTGCTTGTAGAACTTGAAGTAGAGATATAAATACAGATGGTCTTGAGTACAAGTGATCTGACTCCGCATAGTCCACAAATATGGTTAGCCCTCTTGTGATTAGAAGGGTCTGTGATTGTAGAACTTGAAGTAGAGATATTAATAGTTAATACAGATGGTCTTAAGCGCAAGTGGTCCAACTCCACATATTCCAAAATTTGTGTTATTCCTATTGTCCTTAAAAAGGGGCCTCACCTAGTGATCCGACTCCCTATAGTCCAAAAATCGAGTTAGCCCTATTGTGCTTGGTAAAAAGGGGCCTTGTCGAAGTCAAAGTAAAGTATTGATTTGATAGGCAGAGTAAGCTGGCTCGGGACTTATTACAATTATGCTTATGTAAGAATCACAACGGGACCCCTCAGGCAAGATAGCGGGATGTGCCAAGACCATCAGAATTACTTTACAGGGGGGTGGAGAGGGTGGGCACCCAAGTCTCTAAAATTAGTATTGATAGAGCAAAGTGTAGGTGTTTGTTACTTCGTAATTGTGGTCAAGTGTGCTGTTCATTATGATTATGTCATTTGAGTTATCTTCATATGAAGTTAAAGACAAAAAATAGGAGCTATGATTTTTTTGTGTTTTTTTTTTGTTTGTTGTTGTTGTTGTTGACTATTTATTTTCATTCCCCCTCTACCCCCCCTTTTTTTTGTTTTGTTGTTGTTGTTGTTGTTGTTGTTGTTGTTGTTGTTGATTCACACTGTTACAAAAAAGGCTTGGCATAGCTGAGGATGCTCCCAAACCCAGTTTTATAATGAATCTCTCTTGGTCTCTCTCTATGTCTATCCGCCTGTCTTTCCTTTTTTCTTTTTTTTTTTTTTCTCTTTCTTCATCCTGGGG
>RQTK01000137.1:161063-182821 GCA_003991915.1 Elysia chlorotica
GTGGGGTTTGTTTTGTTAGGGTAAGTCAATCTGCTACGTTCTCACTTTCTCCAAGATCATGTCAATGCGCACGGTTAAGGGCAGAAAACAACAGCTGTGATAATTAAACGTCCTTGTTATGAACTTTCATTAATCATACATTGAAAAAAATATGAAAGTTGAAGAGTTATTAGGCTGAAAAATTTTTTTTTTTTGAATTTTTTTTTTAAACGTGAACTTCATGCATTATTTTCAATTTACAGAAAAATATAAAAAAGTAATTATTAGGATAAACATCATTTTTTTTTACTTAAAGTTGAAGGGAAAGTGTAAAACAGGGTTGTCCTCTGATAAACATATAGACCTCTTCTTTTGCTGGATGCTTTGGGTGTTAAATAGCATTGCCTGCTGTCTTTGTAATATTCACTTTGTTAAGTTGTTAGTTTTATCATTGGATACAATTTGAAGGATTTTTTTTTAATTGACTAAGTGTTAAAAAGAATAACAGGACATAAACTACTCTAAGAATTATTATCTATATAAATGTTATTTACGATACATGTTATATCCACCATCTGTCTGTCTGTCTGTCGGTCCAGTTGAAGCAGAGTTGCCCCCACTTGGATCGTGACTTGACAGACTTTGTGGCCCAGATCCCGGCTTCGCCGTCGACTCACACTCCTTACGTTAATGGTAACGTAATTATGGTCCTTTTTTTGCTCTCTCCTATTTCGTAATTTTAGTTTTTCAAGGAAAAGAAGAAATATGAAGCAACAAGGGTGAATCCAGCACAAGTTGCTAATATAACTCTACATTTGACCCTTTTCTGTTTCTAATAAAAGTAATTATTTTTGGTTTTGAGCAAATCAGTCAATCATTAGTCTTTTTGGGTCTTCTTGGGTGGTTTTGCGTCTCTTTGGGTCTTCTCAATATAAATAAAAGCTCCATAACTTGGAAACTTGTTAGCTCTGATTCAGGTTTCCTGTACCCTGTCAAGCAATAGTGCTCAAAGACAAGCGATTAATGTTTAAGAGTTCAACATTTTAAGGGTTTTGAGTGATTAGAAATATAAAAATGAAATAATATGTATTTCAAAACACGGTGTAAAAATTTTGTAACGTTTTTACTTTAATTGTGGACTATAAGTTGGGTCTTCAACAAAGTTGAACAGCTCTTCACAAAATCACAATCTTTGTTTCTAATTGTGACGAGAAATCTTGTAATCAATTTTAGTCCATGCTTTTTCTTATGTAACACAGCAATAATCAGTTGTTTTTTTTTTTTACTCCATAGGCACAGACGACAAAGCAGCTAACAGTAGTTCTACCGTGGGTAGTGTGGGTTCAAGTCTAGCGTTGGACAAGAGCTTGATGAATTCGCCGCTGAAAAATAACAACTGTAGCTACTCGGAAGTTTGGAAGAGAGCAGACGGCGTCTCGGAGCAAGACGATCAGCAGCACATCTGCGTGGGCTGTGGCGACATCTTTGACAGCAAGGCCGAGCTCCAAGCTCACAGGAAGAGAGAGTGTGAGGACGAGAGTGAAGAACAGGTGTCACATCAGACACAAACCTCCCTGCCAGAAAGCAAGGCTGGTTGTGAAGAGAAAAAAGGTGGCATCAAACAAGATTCTGACGAGGAAAGGAAAAGCCCAGAAGATTTAAGCCAGGAAACGGCGTGCCTTGACAAAAATGACGAAAACGAAACTGACTCGAAAAAATTTAACGACATGGGAAAATGTCCCTCGGCCAACAAGGATTTGCTTGGGCGTAAAGATAAGAGTGACTTAGCCGAACTTGTTGGAGAGTGTGACAACCCTATAGACGAAAAGATTAGCAAGAGCGCTGCTGCTGCTGTTGGTGAAACTGCCGAAGACAAGACTGACCCGGAGGGCTTGGATGCTAATGACTCCAACAACAACGACATCAACGCCAAGTCTACCGTGGACGCTGATAGCTCTGACGATATTGACGTTGTGAATGACTATGACCTGCACCAGGATTTCACCGCTGAGAGGCTAGGAGGAGGAGAACGGAGAGAAAAGCGACGCGGAGGTTACGCTGGAGGGGCGCAGGCCTACCCCGTGTACGAGGACAGACGGAGGCTGCGGCAAGACGGAGCTAGCTCGCTCAAGTGCCAGTTTTGTGGCATCAGCGTGTTCGACGACGACGAAGAGCTGGAGTCGCACTGGAAGGAGGTCCATGGGGTATGTCAGGACACAGAGATGCATCACGGTAAGAGCAGTGCTGGTAGGGCGGGGCTGTTCCCTCAGGCAGATAGCATCGGCAACGGCAGGACAAATCTCTATCTTAAACGAAGCATTTGCGATGATGAAGAGGAAGGACATGCGGAAGCGACCAGTTCTTCCCAAACGCCTGAGAAACAACTGAAGCTGGACGAATCAAAGTGCGGGGAGGAAGGGCAGTCTCGGTCCATAAAAAAAGAAATCGTAGAACCTTCTGAACGGAAGACTCCCTCTGAGCAACTGTTTGCCAAATACGAGGGCCAGAGAGCCAAAGTCGGGGCGGATGGAAACGTGGCAGGGTTCTTGCAGTACATGCAGCAGTACAACGAGCTGGCAAAGTGGTACATGGACCAGGGGTTTGTCTACTGCAACCTGTGCATGGTGTACCACGCCAAGAACTCCGAGTGTCCCAAATCACACGTGGATTCAAGGCAAGTATCCCGAGATGTTCAGAGTCATTCGAGCTTCAAAACGAACGCTGAAGGCGCTTCGGATCTCAAGCAGGAGGCGAATCACCAACACCAAGAAGGTAACGCTTTCAACGGCACCGATCTAGAGAGTTCAGTGAAGGGGAAAACTGCTGCCAGCGATTGTTATGAAGAAGAGGAGGAAGAAGAAGAAGGGCCTCTGGACATGAGCAAAACATCCCAGGACTTCACAGCGTCGTCAAGCCAATACTCTTCCTCCGCACATCCGTCCGCCAAACCGACGTCAGACGCGCAGAAAGCCAGGACCCTCCAGGCCCAGGACGCGCAGTACCGATCCCAGGTGGAGCTAGCGCAGTACTACTCTCGCATGATGGCCGCCGTAGTGGCCGTTTCCGCTTCGCCCAACGGAGGAACCGCTGACCCGCTGCAGTACGGGCTAGTCGGGCCCTACGCCGGATCGGTCGGTTCGGTCGGTTCGATCGGATCGGTACCGAGTGGGTTCAGCCATCCCGGCCTGTACATGACTCCCTCGGCAAGCTCCGCGGCCGATGTGAAAAGCAAGATGATGATGGGAACCGCCGCCGGACATAGCTTGAGTTCGGCTCACAGCGTAGTAGGCTCGGAGGTCAATATGTATGGGAGCTCAGCTTCGGCCTCCTCTCCCCTCGGCTCTGTACCCGGCAGCAAAGCCTACGGCAAGCAGTTCAAAGTCCCCTCAGAGGTGAATGCGTTCTCTTCTTCTCAGCCGTCTTCAGCGTTTCACAGGAGGCAGCAGCAAAGCTTCCAGCCCGGGGTCCACAGCCTGCAGGATATGTCCACCCTGACCGAGGAGGCGCATGTCGGCAGCCTGAACGCTTCTGCTTCTCTGCCTCCGCCTCTGCATCATCGTCCTTCCCACTGCCAGCAGGCGATGCCTCGGGCTCGGGCTCCAGCCACGTGCCGGTCTCCAACGGTAACGGGAAACCCCAGTCGCGCCGGAAGCAAGGCTCTCGCCAGGGCTTCCCCTGCACGGTGTGCAACCGCGTGTTTTCCTACCAGGCTGCGCTGTTCACGCACATGCGCGTGCACTCCCCGTCGGCGCGGACCTACCAGTGCCAGCTCTGCCACCAGACGTTCGACCGGGCCCCGGACCTCAAAGTCCACGTCTGCCCCAACGGGGTCGAGAAGCCGTACGTGTGCCCCAGCTGTGGCCAGACCTTCGCCAAGAACATCCACCTGAAGCGGCACCTGGCCACCCACTCGGGGCTCAAACCCTACCCCTGCTGGGTGTGTGGCAAGCGCTTCAGCCGCAGCGACCACCTCAAGCGGCACACGCAGAGCATCCACGCGGGGTCAAGGCCGCACGGCTGCCAGCTCTGCGGGAAGGAGTTTGTGCGCAAGTACGAGCTCAACAAGCACATGCTCATCCACTCGACGATTGTGGCCGGGGGTGGGGAGCCGGGGGTAGAGGACTCGACGTCAGCAGCAGCAGCAGCAGCAGCGGTACTAGCCAATCACCAGCCTCAGAGCGATGCCGCAGCCAATCAGGACGTGGAAGCTTCCCCAGGCAGCCCGGGGCCTCTCACGATGCAGTTACCGGTCACCTGCTCGACTGCCTTGTCTTAGAACTTGGTCTTCTCTCTTTCTCCTCAGAGAGATACAGGAGTCACCGTTGCTACTAGTACTAGTATAATGCATTAACTGTCTTAGGACATCATGGGCACAACATAGCCGTTACCATGCTGACGTGCCGTAAAAATCAACTCACTCACTCACTCAGGCAGGGAGAGAGAGAGAGAAAGAAAGAGAAAGTCTTCTTCAATTCCTGTGAGTATATTATAAGCTCTTCATCTCAGATCGGTCTCAATATAACTCGACCGGCTGAGACAGAAATCCAGGTCTTACCGCACTGTCTCTGTGTGGCAGCACATAAATTTGTCAGGCGTTAGTCTTGGGGCCTGTTCCCAAATTATTGCCGACGTTGGACATCAAGCAACCAACTGAAACCAACCCTTTGCCTCCGAGAGAGAGAGAGAAAGAGAGTGTGAAAGAAACATAGGCCTATTCCATGATAAGATTGGTTTGTTCTTCAAGTGGGCTGATCTGCTATGCACTAGTTTTATTTCCGATTTCCGCCGAGCTCAAGACAGATCTCTATTGGCAATACTGTACAGTGTATTTGTCTGTGGAAAACATTTTGTTTTTCATCAGTTGTGTTCTTTTTCTGATACCAACAGACAAAGGAGGCAATGTGTAATGGTGTTTTCCCGATAGGCAGAGAGAGACAGACAAGGGAGGCGTTGTTAATACTTTAACTTCGGAGAGTTCAAAGAACTTTTGACAATTATAAATCACCCCTAAAGGATTCATTTTGTTAATCAAAATTAATTTGATTTGGTTTCTCTGAATTCATAAGAGGCACAAGTCCCATTGTTTTGTTCCTACTGCTGTAAGCAGCGATTTTTTTTATTTTACTTGTTTTTCTTATGTAGAAGAAAGAAGTAAGATAAGATCGACTACAAACAGCATTCGCGAATTTGGATTTTACCTTTTTGTCTTGTTTTATTTTTTTATGAATCATTTTATCATTTTTTTTGCTTTGAATAGATCACAAATATAAGTATTTTAATGTTCATCCTTTCAGAAAATGTTGAAGAGAACTGGTATTGATTAAATTTGTCTTCCATTCTTGTCTATTTGAGTGTGATAAGAGAACTATTCCTTGTAACTTAAAGTATTGTTGTCTTAAATTGTCAGGTGCCAATAGATAATGTGATAAATTAGTCTCAGACAATTCATTACAACAAAGCTTTCAGAACTTCAGAAGACAACTTTTATATTTTAGATATTCCCAGTCAAGCACTTTTGTTTTGATTAATTTTCACTTGTCAGTCACTTAGTTTACTTCAGCACAATTAGCAAGTCTTGCAAAGAGTACCAACTTTGGACAGTCTATAATTATAGATTTATGTCTCCCGAGTTTTTTCAAGTATCCTATAGGGCCCACCACATAGGAATTGAACTGCGGCCCTCATGCTGATCAGTTCAGAGTGCTATCCAACTATTTTTTCATGTTTCGTTTTGCAGTTGGGCAGGCAAATCTGTTACACACAGCTAAACCTCCTTTGAGATGCCAAAGAAAATTATTTAAGAGTCAAAGAACGGTTTGACAAAATCCTTTAATTTTACCCCTGTTGTACCCATATCTTTCTATAAAAATTTATTTATTGAGTGATTTATTTATTTCCTCTATCTATATCTTGCTCATTCCATATGTTTGTTGGTTTGAAAAACCCATGGTCCTGTTTTGTAGGGCCGGTGTGCAAAGTTGTTCAAATGGTAGAGCCCATGACTTCTCAATGTAAAGTCCTGGGTTCAAATCCAGTCTACACAGTCTTGTTTCGGTTGGTGTCAGTATAACATGACCAGCTAAGACTTTTGTCTCTGTGTGGCAGCACGTAAAATTAAAATTATCAGACATAAGCTTTGTGACCTGTCAGCATAATAGGATACTTTAGGGCCATGTCCCTTTTTTAAAACCAGCAGACAGCATTGTGTTACTGCACGAGCCGATGACTGTGCAGTAATTACCTGCCTGTGTTACTGCAACCAGAGTGATACCAGTGTGATAGCCAATGCATTCATGTACATGTATATGTATACCTCCAAGATCCTAAACAGACCTCGCTCAGTATTTGTCAGTCTTCATCTAGTCAGATTCGTGAAGTCATGATGTCCAAACAGTTCCTATTTTTTTTTAATCGCACTCTCTTTCAGTGCGGAACATGATTATTGGAAAGTTTTTTTGCCTTTCCTTTAAAAAGAAAAACAATGTTTTTCCCCTAATGTTTTGCAGGAAGTATATGCATTTTTTTTTTTCGTTTTGTTTGTGAATCAGCATTATTTTCTTATAATAAAATACTCTCTAGTTTTTGCTGGACATTTTTTTTTTTCAATACAGTATTTCTTGTTATGTTCTAATTTGACAATGTTCAGCTCTATATAAATTACACCTCAATAATGCTGTTGTCTGAGCATAAATAGAATACATATATGCAAACTAAAGAATAGCGCATCTACGTTGTTTTTTTTTCGTAAGAGGGCAAAATGGTGTGTGAGCTGTTCATGGTTTTTGTTTTTTGTTTTTTTTATATAAATAATTTTTTATAGAGACAGAATATAATATTTATGTAGGTTTACTATACTTTGATGTAAAACTTGAGACAGCAGAGAGTCCACGCTACTAGAAATAGAAGGCAAGGTTAATAACATAGAAAACACATTCTTACTCACTGGCAAGGTGATCTATATATCATTGAAGTTAAAAGTTAAAACATTCTATTTGCCGCTGTGTAGGCTGTCTAGGATGAAACTTAAGTGCTAGAAGTTTAGAATAGGGTTTGCAATGTAAGTTTGTGTAGTTACACTTTGTTTTTTTTATAAATAATTTTTTATAGAGACAGAAGATGGTGTAGTTACACTTTACTGAATCGAAGACTCTGTTCTATGATGTATTGTTTCTGGTTTCTCGAGGTAGGAGAGTGTGCATATTTCCTCGTTCCCTTCTCCTCATTCTCATGTACATATTCCAAACTGTGCTTTTCAGAAACACATTCCACATGTTCTATTATATTTTATAATACTGTATCAAGAGTATGTGTAGGTTAGATACATAATTATAATTATCAAGACTTTCAGATCCAGGTGCCTTTGACTCTTTAAACCTTTTTGTGTCTCTGTCCTTTACACAGTCATGTGTATTTTATTTTACCAGAAAGTTTCCGAAGGCAAAGAAGTGCCTTCCATGGATTCTAGTTTTAAAGAATGCTCAAGCCTTACCCCAGCCAGGGTATTTATAATATGAACCTGTGTATATATATTTAATATTTAATATTTAATATTTCCATGTATTGCTTGCCAACCTTTTTGCTGTTGATCATGTTTTCAGAATTTTTTGTTTGTTCTCTTTTTTAATTTATCAATTTTTTCTCCCTCTCCTGTTGGGGGGCGCGGTGGCCCAGGGGTAGAACATCGGCTTCCGACGCAAAAGGTCCCGAGTTCGAATCCTGGCGGTTGCGTTCCCTACTGGTTGGGTCGGTGTCAGTATAATGTGACCGGCTGAGACAGGAGTCATGGTATCCCCGCCCTGTCTCGTGTGTGGCAGCACATACAACTGTCAGACGTCCGTCTTGGGGCCCGTCCACAATATAGCCTATAGTATGTAGTGCTGATGTTGGACGTTAAAACCTAAACTCAACTCAACTCAACCCCTCTCCTGTTAACTTTGAAATTATTCCTTTGAAATTGTTGCTTGAAATCAGGGACTTGCATTTTTCATCAAAATTTTATTATATTTAATTTATTCAAATGTAATCCTTTTATTTATTTTTTTTTTTTAACTTAAGAAATCCAGTGTGCACATAATAATATTATTTATGATGACTACTCATTTGTGGTGTGGTATGAATGTAAAAAAAATTTGAAGTTGAAACATGTAAAAATTTATTGTTATTGTTATGCTTGCCACCTGTTTATATTGAATTGGTTGACTTACACACATTTTTTCTTTCTTCTTCAAATTTTTAAATTATAAGAATGGTGTCATGGTCATAGGTATACCATTTTAATTTTGCCTGAACAAACAAATCTACGTTTTGTTCCATTTGTGCATTTATAAATGGTTTTGTGAAAAGCACCTTATTTTTTATTCAATTCTGTGTCAAATACTTTTTTTTCCCCATTTGGTGAAGCTATAGTAATTTTGAATGTGGCGTTTGAAGTGATGATTTTGATTTTACGAAATCCAGCATCTAAGTTGATGCCGATTCTTTTGTGATTTTTTTTCTCCTTACTGTTTTATGTATAGAATGTTATGAGAAGAAGAGCGTACTAGATTTTTAAATTTCAAACAGCTACTCTGAAAGTTAATGATAGCACCTTTGAAAAACATATCATTATAAGGACATTGATTTAGGACATTTCAATGCTTTTTAGAAATCCTTTCACATTTAATTGGGTCCTGTTTCGAATAGATGAGTTCTTGAAATGTTGTGTTATTTTCCATTCAAAAACTTTTATCAAAGCATTTTTACCTTCTTTTTAAAAATTTGTTCATAATCAACAATTAGTTTCTATATTCCTAAACCCCTACCTTTTTTAAAATCGAATTTTCTTCTTTTTTTTATTGTTGCTTTTAAAGTTGATGTACATGCTTTTACCGTGTTTGAGTATGGTGCAGTGAAAACTTGTACTTTTTATTATTCTGCATATTTTTTCCCCTTTTAACAACTTTTCTTCATACCCTTTATACCTGTAAC
Organism: Elysia chlorotica; assembly: GCA_003991915.1. Taxonomy (NCBI): domain Eukaryota; kingdom Metazoa; phylum Mollusca; class Gastropoda; family Plakobranchidae; genus Elysia; species Elysia chlorotica. The sequence continues at coordinate 170,010 of RQTK01000137.1, forward strand.
TTATCTGCTTTGGCAGCAGTTTTCCTTTAGATTTTTATGTTTGCTTTAGGAGCTAAAGGTTTTAAAACTGCCATTCTTCAAATTATTATTATTTTTTTTTTTTTTTACAATTTCCCCCCAACCATTTTAGAGCCTCCGTTAATTTTGTTCTCTTTTTGGAGATTTTCTTATAAAGGGCTCAACAGGAAGTTTGAGCTGAAGTAAGTTTGTCTCGTAACTTTTTACCAAATTCCTTGTTGAATGACTTCAATGAGTATTTTTTTAACATGAGGCGCATTTGCTGAAATCCTAGTCCAAGCTGCTGTGAAATCCATCAGTCAATACCAAAGTTCCCCTCACATCCAACCAGTATTTATAGTCTTTCCTCTCTTGGCACGACCAACTGAGACACAAGTCATGGTATCCCCTCCGTGTCTCGTGTGTGGTAGCACATAAAATTGTCAGACGTTAGTCTTGGAGCCCGTGCACAATATAGCCTATACAGTGCTGATGTTGGACGTTAAACCAACTCAACTACAACTACTCCTCTCTTGGCAGCTCACATGTATAGTGCTTTGGTACCGGTATGCATTTATGCCAGAACATCTCTGGATCTTGTTGCACACCCAACATTTTGAAACAAAAAACTTAAGATCAATTCTTTGATCGTTGATTTTTTTTTTTCCACAAAATAATGTGCAGACATAGATCAGACGTTGAATTGTATGATGCAAAAAGGCTAGTCAAAGGTGATGAAGAAACTGCGACACTTTTCCCTCAGTCTAAAATTTTTTCTATGCTATTATTGGTTTACCAGCTTTACTTGTATTAAAAGACCGGTTGAAGGTGTAGATTTGGAAGAACAGATGAGAAAATTTTTTTCTTTTTTCTTTTTGTAGTTAGAGAGAATAATCATGTTGAAATACTCAACAGTCTTGAACCAATGCATGCTGTCTCCATAATCCCATACTCACAAACGTAGTAGTGTCTGCTAAATGAGAACCTAGTCTTACCCAAAGAGGCAAGGAGAAACTGTTGCCATGTGGTTGATTTGGTGTCCATATATTGTGACCAGTTGAGGTGGTGCTCCTAGCATCCATACTCTTTCTCTCAGTGAGGCAGCACATAAAATTGTCATGACTTCAGTGTTGAAATCAGTCCAAGAGATAGTTTAGCTAGGGATACTGATGATAGACGTGCAGAAACTACGATACAACCGATCGACTAACCAACACTGCATGACTTGGCCTGATTACTGCCTTGTCACACGAGTGATTGTGGCTTGAAGTAAAGTCTGACCAATGCGTTTGCCCAATTCATGTCTCAAAATCCTAGTAGTTAGTACTGATTTTTATAATGGAAAAAAAATGTTTAATTTTTATATAAATCCCAATTTGCATTTTGCAACATTTTTAAAACTTGCTCAAGACTCCTTCCTGTCTGCAATATTTTTAAATTCTTTTACATTTTTTTGCATGCATTTTTAAAGTTATTATTACTATAACTAAATTATCTCTTTTTCAATGTCCTTCCTTGCTTTGTGATTTCATAACGTTTTGGGATACACGGACATTGTTTGTTCTTTCCATTTGCGACGCTATTTAATGCACGAGTTACCATTATCCAGTTCAAAGTTTCTTGAACAAAGAAGGAGAAATCCAAACTGCGACTGCTGCCTTGTGATGTTGACTTAAACGAAGCAATAATTTGACTGATAGTGGACTCCGCTGAATTTCTATACATTTTTATTGTTTCAAATTTGTCGGAAACTGTGTACAACAGTTGCGTGCGTGTAACATTGCAGTATTACTTGTTACTCTTCGACGATGTCTAATGTCTTTTGAATCAATGGCAAATTTCTGAATGAGTTCCAAATTTTTATTTTGTGTCCTTTGTTTTCTTTTTTTGTTTTATATTTGTGTTTCTTTTAATGATTCAGTAACGGCCTCGCCAAAGCATTAAGATATTTATGCATTTTTGCCTGCACCAGCCCATGTTCAGTATTCTTTATTAAGGGAATGGATATTCATGTGAAAAGTTTTACTTTCAAATACACATGCCTTTCATTAACTGATTAAGCCGAGTGAGTTGTGACTGCAGGCTCAATAATATAGTAGAAAAAAAAAACTTGCTCCTGGATAACCCTCTGTCTAATCTATATTTTGTCAACTCAGTTGCGTAATGTCCAAACTCATTTCTTAAATGTTCTTAATCCTTAGTAATTTATTAATGAGTTGGGACATTACACAACTCGGGTGAAGATATTGTTATGTAATAATTATAATCATAAATTATGTACATGTATACGATGCCATTGATTTTTGTCATGTCCTGCCCCCGCACGCTTATGTGTCTAGGGCCCCTGGCTAAAAATAGCACCTTTTGTGATCACACTGCCTCTTGCCCCCTGAGCACTCTAGTCACTTTAAGTCACACACTTTGTTTGCTTTACAACACGGCTTGTTGTTTGCTTTACACACACACAGTGTTCTAATGTTTTTGTTTTACACACACACACAGTGTTCTAATGTTTTTGCTTTACAACACGGCTTGTTGTTTGCTTTACACACACACAGTGTTCTAATGTTTTTGCTTTACAACACGGCTTGTTGTTTGCTTTACACACTCACAGTGTTCTAATGTTTTTGCTTTACAACACGGCTTGTTGTTTGCTTTACACACACACACACAGTGTTCTAATATTTTTGCTTTGTCCTACACGGCATGTTGCAGTATTTATCATTGTTGTTTTGCCATCACCTCAATGTGTGCTATTTTTTTTTTTATATTTAAAAACCAGTCATGTGTGTTCTCAATAATTTATGATGATTATGATTATGATTTGTCGACCTGCAGTTTTTATTGTATTTATTACGATTTTTTGTTGTCCTTTTTGTTGCCCCTGTTATTTGAAAGGTTTTCATTTGATAATTTATATTTATTCATTTCTAATGCAGGTTTTTGGCTTATCTAAATGTTTTTTGGCTTTGTTTTATTTTTGTTTTGGTTGTTTTTTTAGTTTTGAGTGTACTGTTTGAAATGCAAAGCCAAGAGAGAAGCAATCTTTGCTTTTGCCTGTTTGACTTTTGAGTTGCTGAATCATTATATAAAAAAATATTAATGTGACGAGTTATTTCTCCTTGAACAGATTTCAAAGACACACACAAAACAAAAAAATGCTAGTTGAAAAAAAAAGTAGATAAGATTTGAATCAGGATACAGTGAGTCTGTTTGTTTGTGTCTTTTGTTTGTAATAAATTTCAATTTTTTTTCATTTTGGTTGGGAAAGCTTGCTGTTATCCTTGTTGCATTCAAACTTTCATTTAAATTATTCAGAAACATTAAAAGTTCTATTCAAGGCGTTGAGCATTGGTGAGATACATAAAACATGTATAGAAATTCACCTATTAGGCTATTTTAAGTCAGTTAAAGTGCCGCAGAAAAGTCAGTCATGTTGAAGATCACGCCCAATGTTTCTGTATTTCCTCATTCAATGTAAGAATTGTTTGCACCGTTTGGTATGGATACAAAAAATTATTGTTGATGTTAGTGAGCTTTAAAGGCAAAATGAACTCTAAGCCCAAGTCTTGCCTTCTTTTTGTTAATTTTTAATGCTTAAGTGCTCTTAATTTCATTTGAAGGTGGAGTTGTTTTTTATTTGAATTTCTTCATTTCCTTATATTCTTCCCTCTTTTTCTTCTTCTTACTGTTTCTTTTCTTTTTCTGCTTGTAACTTGCACACGTTTTATATTTCAAAATTTCAAACGTTATCATTGTATGCATGCCCCCTTCTCTCCCATCCTGAACTTTGTCCAATTGAAAAAGTGAAAAGTAATGAATGGCTTCGTACCCATTTTTGCCTCATTAAAAGACTTGTTTTTGTTGCATAGATAGTTATTATAGTTTTCGAGTTAAAGAATCATTTACGAAGTAAAATACATGTGTATTTCTCCTATTCCAATAATGATAGTAGAAACCTTGACAATAAATTAGGTCAAAATCTGAGCTAACCAGGGTGAATCTGGCAGAAGTCAGAATGTTTATTTTTCCAGTAACTTATACACTGTAGTGAACATTGAGTGAGCATGAAAATAGTCGCATGTATAACTCTCTTTTCTAGAACCAGATATGATCTCAGAATGAACCTTGTCTCATTTCTAGAACACTAAAAGCTTATTTATAGTTTCTAGAATACTATACTAGAAATACTAGAGATTTAGCAAACATATTAAGAGAAAAGGACACATATCGTTTAAAGAACACTACAGATTTAGCAAATTAGAGGACATGTAAAGAAAAAATGATAGTTTTTATACATATAGTTTCTACAACACTAAATATCAGCAAATAGAAGGACATACACGTATCTAGCGTCTAGAATACTCAAGGTTTAGAGTATTTAAGTAGTACATGATTTCATTGAGTGAGGTGAAATAATTTGTTTGTGGATGAGAATAAATGTGGGTAATTTTTCTCTGTGTGTATATGCGTGTTACTTTGTTGACTTGTAAATATGTGTGTGTCACATATTGTTCGCTGTGTATATCACATATTGTTTGTTGACTGTGTGTGTCAACTGTGTGTCACATATTGTTCACTCTGTGTGTCACATATTGTTTGTTGACTGTGTGTGTCACATATTGTTCACTCTGTGTGTCACATATTGTTCGTTCACTGTGTGTGTCACATATTGTTCACTCTGTGTGTCACATATTGTTCACTCTGTGTGTCACATATTAGTAACTTAGACAGTGAAGTGTATGAATGAATTTTACCAGTAACTTAGACAGTGAAGTGTATGAATGAACATTGAGTGAGGTTGAAAAGAATCACATGTGTAACTATAACTATCGTTTCTAGAACCATATATGATCTCAGAATGAGATTCTTTTTTTTTTTGGAAATGAAAAGTGTCAATATAGAGTAGTTTTCTTTTTCTATGTTTAGAAGGCTGTAGTAAAAACTTATATTTGCGACTGTACCTTCAAAAACCTAAATGTCTTACAAATAGTATTTTTGTTTGGCGAAGGTTATAAAATAATTTAGAGACGAGACGCAATGGATAAATATAGACTGTATCAATCAGTGAAAGCAGCCTGTTGCAGCATTTTTTAGACATAATTACATTGCTGATAATTTTCCGTGAATTTACGGATTTTTCAGTTTTTAAAAAAAAGTCATAGATCAGAATTCAGTAAAAGTATATATCAAGGGGTTGTGTCTTCAATGTATGTTTATTTAAATGTAACCGATCAGTTAAAAAACATTGTTTGTTCATTGTGTGTGTCACACGTTTTTTGTTCACTGTGTGTGTCACATTATTATTGTTCACTGTTTGTGTCACATACTGTTCACTGTGTGTGTCACATATTGTTCACTGTGTGTCACACGTTTTGTGTTCACATTATTATTCACCGTGTGTGTCACGTATCATTTGTTCTCTGTATGTGTCAAATATCGTTTACTGCGTGTGTCACATATTATTTGTTCACTGTGTGTGTGTCACATATCGTGTGTTCACTGTGTGTGTCTCACACGTTATTTGTTCACTGCGTGCATGTGTGTTAGTGTTACTTTATTTTTTCACTGTGCCTTATTGAACCATAAACTCCATCTGGGCTGTCAGTTTGCTGTTTGACATGTTTTTAAGAATAAATTATTGATTTTAAATTTAACCCTTTCTTGGCTTTCTTGATTCTGTTGGGTTTTCTTGTTTATTTTTTTGTTGGTGTTGTTGTTTCTTTTAAATTTGTTTTTGTTGCTTTTTTTTTTAGGGGGGTATCTGTTTATTGTATTATTACACAATTTAATGTCATGTGAGATTTTTTTTCCATTGTTTAATGTGTCTTCTGTGTGTACATTTTGTTCTATGAGCTGTTGCTTGTTTGTAGCTATCACTGCTGGTGTTGCTATACTTTAATTGTTTTCTCTGCGTCTCCTCGTCGTCGTCTCTCTCTCTCTCTCTTCTATTTGTCTCTCTTCTCTTGACTTTCTACATCAATTGTTTTTCCAGTCCTCTTCGTTTTTTTTTTTTCGTTTTTTTTTAATACGTTTGTCTCTCTTTTCTTTTCATTTCTCTACATGTTTTCAATGTGTATATTTATCCCGTTCTCTTTATAAACTTCTTTGTATTCTCTCATCTCACCCCGTCTTTTTCTGGTCTTTTTATCAAGTCAATTAATAGGAAATTTATGGCACTTTTTGCGCAAAGTTACCTTAAGCATAGCCGTTACCGTGCTGACGTGCCGTAAAACACACTCACTCACTCACTGGCTGTGACAAGAGTCATGATATCCCCGTCCTGTCCCGTGTGTGGCAGAACAAAAAATGTCAGTCGTCAGTCTTGGGGCCCGTCCAAATTATAGCCTATACAATGCTGATGTTGGACGTTAAACCAACTTAACTCAAATGTCCACCCCTGGACTTGTTTTAGAAATTTTTACAAGCTCTAGGGTTCCCCAACGAATCTTGTTATTGTATAGGGCCTACGACATCATCAGAGATTCGAACCATAGAACCTGTTCTTGTTATATTGGAAACAAGCCCATCTCTAGGGTGTTGTAAGCCTTACGTGTAATTTGTAAAAGATTCAGATTTCGATAAATCGCCAGATTTCTAAGAGGATATTGCTCTGAACTAACAAGAACAGGTTCTATGGTTCGAATCTCTGATGATGTCGTAGGCCCTATACAATAACAAGATTCGTTGGGGAACCCTAGAGCTTGTAAAAATTTCTAAAACAAGTCCAGGGGTGGACATTTGAGTTAAGTTGGTTTAACGTCCAACATCAGCATTGTATAGGCTATAATTTGGACGGGCCCCAAGACTGACGACTGACATTTTTTGTTCTGCCACACACGGGACAGGACGGGGATATCATGACTCTTGTCACAGCCAGTGAGTGAGTGAGTGTGTTTTACGGCACGTCAGCACGGTAACGGCTATGCTTAAGGTAACTTTGCGCAAAAAGTGCCTTATTATTATTATTATTATTGTTGTTGTTGTTGTTGTTGTTGTTGTTGTTGTTGTTGTTGTTGTTTTATGTTGCTGCTGCTGCTGCTGCTGTTGTTGTTGTGTAAGAAAAAATAGATATAGTACAAATACTAGTTACTACGTGTACTTCGTTCTAAGGTCGCCAATGAAAAAATTGATAAGTAGAGATGATGTTTTCTAAGAGGTCCGCAAAAATTCAAGTCCCGTCTCTAGACGCTAGTCATAAACTTCCAGACTGATTTGCCTTCATCGCTTGGTGTGCGTATTAACTTTCCCCCAATCCCCTTCCACTTCTGATCACATAGTCTTCCCTCAATCTCGCCCTTCAAGTTCCATGACCATGAAAAATTCCCGTTCCAAAAGCTTAAAACAAACAAGAAGTACAGCACTTTCTTGTAGATCTAAGTGCACAAAATCCTTCCCTAGAGAACCTCCGCCAGAAGTCAAGAAGCTGACCAACACTATTCTATCCGGGAACCGAAATCGCAACAACACCAGCGCATGCGCTGAGGCAAGAGGAAGTGACGTACAGCACAGGGCAGAGTTACCTCTCCCCGTTCTCGTGAGACTAATCGTGATCGCCCTGCAGAAGATCTCCGACCCCAAAGGGTCAAGCCTGAAGGACATCCGGAGACTGCTGGCATCAGTCGGGGTGATAGAAGAGAGTACGGATCTGCGGCAAGCCATGATAGTGGCGCTCAAACTTGGCGCCGTAGCGCGGCCCGTCTGGGCCGTAAAGGCGGGACTCTACGGCAGGTACGTGCAGGGAGACGGTATCCCCATCTTCGCCGGAAGGAAGAGCCGCCCGCAGAAGTTGCGTCATCGACGCAGTCAGTGGATAACGGCTGCTGAAGAATCCAGAAAGAGGTCGGCTAAGAAGCGAAAAGGCGGGAAAAAGCACACGAGCAAGAGATCGAGAAGGCGCGATTCGAATCGACCTCGAAGGCTTCAAGTTCAACGCAGGAACAGAAAGGCGCGAACTTGCAAGAGAAGGAAATCAGCATAGGAAACCAACACACGTACAATACACAGCCCAAAAGCCATCACACAGCGTGTTCGAAAACGGGAATATCCACAGCACATCTGCTCTTACACTTAGATAGGCGTGACGTAGTGCATGGTGTGTAGTCTCTGTACTCAGCGCCAAGCAGACGTAGACCTATCGCGCGCGCACACACACCCGTGTAGCGGGAGGAGCAGCTTTTATTTGCATCAGTTGTTTATTTTTTTCCTTACAGCCCTTTTTAGGGCTACCAAAATGATTTCTCGTATAGAGGATGTGATTTCATCAAAAGTTATTTAACTTAGTTGGAAGTCATAATTTCTACTTTAGGTTTTAGTTGGATCATCAGGCAGTGAGTACAGCGTCACGGAAGCTTACAACTCGTCGTGAGTATGCCTTAGACTCATTTTCCTACTACTCGTCTTGAGCTTCTTAATTCTCATATTCTTACAACCCGTCGTCATACCGAAATCTGATCAGGTGAGCAGTTTTACATTATTTGAAAACGTAATCTTTCATCATGGAAGACGTATTTATCGGTCATAAAAAACAAAACAACAGACAAACAAAAAACAACAACACAAAAAACAACAACAAACTAACAAACAAACGAAAAAAAAGAAATAACAGAGAAAAAGAATTTTTGTTGACAAATTGATTCTTTATTGAATATTACAATGTGTCCAATGTGTGAGTGAGGAAAACGTGTTTATAGATCACCCAAGCTGCATGTTTTTTTTCTGTATTTGTATCTAATATTTGGATCAACTAATAAAACCGTATTAAGTAGGCTACGTAGACCAAACTTCTATGAAGGCTAGCGGTAGCAATTAGGAAAAAAAACAACAACATCAAACAAAACAAAAGTAATATTTTTTAATAAGCTTAATTAAAAAACAAAAAAAGAAGTAAAATATAAACCTAAAGAAGCCGGCAACATAACTTATCGTAAATGCACACCAAAAACAATCGATCTAGAATTAAGAGTAAATCTTAAGTAACAAGTTTTCTTAAAGATCCCCAAAACGGGCCTCTTTATACAACATAGTCGCGTTCTTTTCACGCAATCTTTGATTCTATCGTACTGAAACTATTTATTTGTTCAAAACTATAATTCTTTGTTATTGCCATGTCCAAATAAGAGTTCACAACAAACAAACATTTTGTTTTGTTTTTGTATTTTGTTGTTGTTTTTAGTAAATCTAGAATGTAGTTTTAACCAAGATGAAAATCACATGTTTCTAAATAAGCAATTGAAAGTAAAAAAAAAAATATATTTTAAATTTTTTACGTTGTTGTTGTTGCCAAGTGTACCTGAGATGTGGTGATTATAAAACACTGTTGAGTTTTTTTTAATACACGTAATTATAACCAACATGAATACAATACGTTAAAAAAGCGATTGCAAATTAAATAAAAACAACAACAACAAAAAAAACACATTTATATTATCTTTTCATCCTTGTTTCAAATACCATCATAAAAATTGAAATCTCTGTTTATGTCTATGTGTATATAATAATATATGTATGTGTGTGAGAGTGAGTGAGTGCTTAAAAAAAACATTTCTATTTTTTCATCCTTTTTTCAAATATCATCAGAAGAATTGAAATCTCTGTTTATGTCTATGTGTGTATATAATGATATATGTATGTGTGTGAGAAAGAGTGAATGCTTAAAAAAATCATGGACTATTTTCATGGCCTGCCACATACGGCGCCGTTTTATAAAGTTCATGAGACTATTTTTAAACTTGACGATTTGAACCCATTTAATTAACACAGATGTCAAAAGTATCTATATTTTGTAGGCCTACTATTATACATGTTACCCCGCACAATAAGGAAAGTGACAAGTGATTATGTTTTATTATATGATGGCTTGGTTATTCCACATGGGAAACGTGAAAATAAAATTCCTAGAAACAAATGGATGGGAATTTGTTTCGTATTAAAATCGTGAGAGAAACTATTAAATAATTACGTGTGAGAGAGTGAATGCTTCCCACTATATGTATGTGTGTATGTGAATTGTGAGAGAGTGAATGCTTCCCACTATATGTATGTATATGTATGTGAATTGTGAGAGAGTGAATTTTTCCCACTATATGTATGTATATATAATGTGAATTGTGAGAGAGTGAATTTTCCCACTATATGTATGTATATGTATGTGAATTGTGAGAGAGTGAATTTTTCCCACTATATGTATGTATATGTATGTGAGAGAGTGAATATTTCCCACTATATGTATGTGTGTATGTGAGAGAGTGAATGCTTCCCACTATATGTATGTGTGTATGTGAATTGTGAGAGAGTGAATACTATATGTATGTATATGTATGTGAATTGTGAGAGAGTGAATTTTTCCCACTATATGTATGTATATGTATGTGAATTGTGAGAGAGTGAATTTTTCCCACTATATGTATGTATATGTATGTGAATTGTGAGAGAGTGAATTTTTCCCACTATATGTATGTATATGTATGTGAATTGTGAGAGAGTGAATTTTTCCCACTATATGTATGTATATGTATGTGAATTGTGAGAGAGTGAATTTTTCCCACTATATGTATGTATATGTATGTGAATTGTGAGAGAGTGAATTTTTCCCACTATATGTATGTATATGTATGTGAATTGTGAGAGAGTGAATTTTTCCCACTATATGTATGTATATGTATGTGAATTGTGAGAGAGTGAATTTTTCCCACTATATGTATGTATATGTATGTGAATTGTGAGAGAGTGAATTTTTCCCACTATATGTATGTATATGTATGTGAATTGTGAGAGAGTGAATTTTTCCCACTATATGTATGTATATGTATGTGAATTGTGAGAGAGTGAATTTTTCCCACTATATGTATGTATATGTATGTGAATTGTGAGAGAGTGAATTTTTCCCACTATATGTATGTATATGTATGTGAATTGTGAGAGAGTGAATTTTTCCCACTATATGTATGTATATGTATGTGAATTGTGAGAGAGTGAATTTTTCCCACTATATGTATGTATATGTATGTGAATTGTGAGAGAGTGAATTTTTCCCACTATATGTATGTATATGTATGTGAATTGTGAGAGAGTGAATTTTTCCCACTATATGTATGTATATGTATGTGAATTGTGAGAGAGTGAATTTTTCCCACTATATGTATGTATATGTATGTGAATTGTGAGAGAGTGAATTTTTCCCACTATATGTATGTATATGTATGTGAATTGTGAGAGAGTGAATTTTTCCCACTATATGTATGTATATATAATGTGAATTGTGAGAGAGTGAATTTTGTCTGACAGTTCATACATTCTACAGTAATACACGTGAATGTAAAATGCTTTTTTCATTTGTTTTTTTTTATTTTCTCCTCACATGTATACTGATAATTGTGACTTTGAATCCAATGTATTGTTGTACAACCAAGAAAAATTTATAATAAAGGCTTATCTTATCTTCTCCCTCCTCCTCCTCCCTCCTCCTCTCCCAAACTCACCTGCCTCAGTGCAGTAGGAAAGAGCGAAAACACCAACCACCACCAGAAGGAGTAGGGTAGAGAAACTCGACTTCATCGTCAAAGCTCTTGGATTCCACTTGGATTTGAAACTGAAACATAGACAATGCACAGAGCATCGTTTTTAAATGTACATGTATTGATTGTTCTAAAAGCTTTTTTTTTTTTTGTTTTCAGTGAGGAAATTACATATCATTTCAATTATATTTATGTCAACTATGCCTTATCACGATTATCAAAAATAAATGTGACCTGCTGAGAGAGAAGTCATTTCGTAAGTTAAAAAACATCACTCGCAAAAATGGTACATTTATATCCATGGGTTAAAGATAAATAAAACAGAATTTACTAAATCTGTTTTAGTTTCTTTTTTTTTTTTTTGCTTCCAGTGGGACCACGTGAGCTAACGTAAAAATACGCAAACGTGCTGCTTAAGTCAGCGATATGGATGCCTTTACTGTTACAACTTATGATTTCTTACGCCTCACATACATTATGCTACAAACTTTTCAAACGCAATGTCAGATTGAAAAAGCAATACAAAAACAAAAAACAACACCAACAAAAACAACACAACAACAACAACAACAACAACAACAACAACAACAACAACAACCAACAACAACAACAACAACAACAACCAACAACAACAACCCACCACCACCACCACCACCACCAACCAACAACAAAAACAACAACAACAACAACAACAACGACAACAACAACGAGAACAACAAAAACATCAAAGCTTGGCATTATCGCAAACACCGAATACTCACACAACACCTACCCAGACACTTCATGTACATTAGCGGGGATTTGTAAATTAGCTTTCATTGCTACTGATTCATAATTATGATTTAAAAAAAAAAAAAGAAAGTTAAGAATCACCGACACCTCTAGGCATTCTTATAGATATGATAATGCAACAATCGAGACACACACTCATGCAGTATTGATGCTCGAACAAATTTTATACGTTCACGTAGAAACACAAATCTCTGTTCTCCATATTAGTTAGACATTAAGTCTCGAGGGAGACATTCGCCACCAAGGCTATACTTTTGATTATGACATTCAGTAACAGCTCTTCGTCGTTTATAATAGGAATTCGCGACTCACGTTAGACAAATAGTGGAATTTTGTTGTTGATGTTATTGTTTTTCATGTCTCAGACTGATCCGAAAAATCAACCCACTTAAGTGACAGAAAGTAATCTAACTGAATCTCTCTGTATGTCTGTCTGTCTGTCTGTCTGTCCGTCTGTCCGCTGTCTGTTGTTTGTCCGCCCCGTTGTCTCTCAATGATTTTATCTGT
>RQTK01000137.1:195085-213988 GCA_003991915.1 Elysia chlorotica
GATAGATAGATAGATAGATAGATAGATAGATAGATAGATAGATAGATAGATAGATAGATAGATAGATAGATAGATAGATCAATCGATAGATAGATAGATAGATAGATAGATAGATAGATAGATAGATATATTATAGATAAATAGATTGAAACAGTGCGGGGATATCATGATAACAGAAATACATTGTGACTATGCGTCGGTTTCGAACCAGAACCTACTGATTGGGAGACCAACAACGTACCACAAGCGCCAGTTCGACCCCGCCCCTCCCGTCACACACACATACACACCCTTTGACTTATTCCATCATACTGCGTGACCGATGGAGCCCCTAGCCGGCACCGCGCTGTTACTTGAAATCCAATCTAGCTCGCTGTCACGAATAACTAAAATTTATTATATTTGGGCTGAAAAAGATGGTCTCTGTGGTAGTTTAACATTAACATATCCTAGGTTTCGGCGAACTGGCATAAGTGGTAGAACGTCTGTCTCCCAATGGGGGAGGTCCCTGGTTCGAGACCCACGATCGGTCAAAACTTTTTGTCCAATTTCGTCCTGGTTGGTAAGGTTAAACGAATTCCGCAGTCAAGGCGAGACCGTGTATGTTCACAGATTTTCCCCCGTACCTAAATACCTATAGAATTTTCTTTGTTTTCGTTCTGAGCCACCTTATCACAAGGCACATGTTGAAACTTAGGAATCTGATTGTTGCTTGGCGTCCACCATCATCTCTATAGATGCTATATTTTGGATGGGTCCCAAGACTAACGTCTAACAATTTTACGTGCTGCCACACAGAGACATAGCGGGAATACCATGACTTGTATATCAGGCGGTCACATTATATTGACACCGACGCCTCCAAAAATAGCAGGCAAAGTCACCGAAGTACACAACAAATTGCAGCTAGAGTCTAAATAAATTATACAATTAAAATAGTAGGTACAGTTGGACAATTTGCCACCGTTGCAGTGTAGGCTGAGCAGGCTGAGCAAAAACTTCTCTATGACTGAGTATCAATCTGAACTAACTATGGTCAGGGTTTAGTAGAGATAGATCACTGTTACTCTAGGACGAAATTGGACAAAAAGTTTTCCCAAGCTACTGACCAACCCCATCGCCAGTACTGATAATGCTGATGTCGGATATCTTAACTAACACCTGGAATAAAGTAGAAACGTCTTTATAGCGCTGGTTGAATCATTTCAAATAATTATCGCGTAATCGATTCCTCGATTTTTACTTTAACCAAAGCGTGCGTAAATAACGATACAAAGTTGTTTCATAGCTCTTTTTATTTAATCTTACAAAGAAATGAAAAAGTCATGTTATAGAAATAAAATGGAACAAATCCAAATTGGCCAATACAGTTTAAGATTTTTTTCGTGTTTTATTTTTCGTTCACTTGAAACATAAACTAGGTAAGATTTCTGAGTGACCAAACCAATGCCTTTTTTTTTTCTAAAAATTTTAAACGAAAATAAGTAAATGTAAAACAGCACAAGACACTCCTGAATCCGCCGTCAAAATACACAGATTCCATATCAACCAATGTGTGTCTGAACGAAAAATAAACACTATTTTTGTTTCAATAAAGAAACTGTTATAGATTTTCCACATGAGTCGATTCCTCCGATGACTTTTCCATCACGCATGCATCTTTGTCGCCTCATTAAATTGGCAATATTCTTGTTCGGGACGGCGAGAGAAATGAACGGGACATCGGGAAAAACACGGAAAAAGAATGTTCTTCTTCATTTTCTCCTTTTTCAGTTCCAGCTGGAATCTCACGGTTTAGGACTCTTCAATTTTTTACGATTATATTTATTTTGATTTAAGTGTGTAGTTTTTTTTTAGAGTTATGTCTTTTTGGGGCTAGGTAGCGTGTTTTCATTTTCCATTGTCTTACCAACAAAAAAGGAAATGAATACACAAATGAATCAGCACATTACTGGGGCTATGTGAATTTTTATTCATTTGAGGGAGTCCTTTCATTTGTTTGAACAGGTACGGGTTTATGAATGGAATCTTGAGAAACACAGTATTACATTTTCATGTACGTAAACTTTTTCTTTCATGCCGATTAGATAAATAAGACGAAGGAAATTTGAAAAGGGCACGGTGAATACCAAAAGATGTTGAGAAACACTTAAGAAGTACCCTTGGTAGCAAATACCTCCAAAAACACAAATATCAAACATCGGCAGAAAATTAATAGTACTTTGTCTTCATAACGAGCTTCTAACAGATCTGGTGTTACCTTAAGCTTTTTAACTTTGTTTTAAATAAACAAACAAACAAACAAACAACAAAGACACAATCAAACCATGTATATAAAAACAATGAAATGAAATTAAAGGGGAGATAACGCATCACCAGTAGTACTCACGATAGAAAGATGGAGTAGAATTTAAGATGAGCAATGGTGTAGAACTTGAAATGAGCGCTAGTATGGAACTGGAAACTGGAATCTTCAGTCTGGAGTCTGGAACTCGGACTGTATCTTGGTCGGATGTAGATCTATGTAACCTAGACTGCGGAAGAACACCTGAAGCAGGAAGGAAAGTGTCACGCAGTGATACTTGTCGTCTGCTGATGCCGGGACCTCTCTAGCTCTCGGCATGTCCTGACGCCCCGCCCCTCTTCCCTCTGTCTGCGCGCGAGAACCAATCAAATTCGAGAGAAGGGATTCTCGTCTGCTCGTCTGCTCAATCTATAGAGGTATTGCGAATGTTGCGATAGCGGTACTCAGAGCAAAAAGCAGACGATAAGGGATCGTCACACATTTCTAATGTCTGTGGGGACCGTTGAAACATAATCTTACTCCCTAGGGGTTGGTAAAACGTATAATAAAAAGATGTGTGGTTGGAAAGGGTGGGGAGTGGAAAGGGGGGGGGGTGGTTGATCAGTTGTAGTTGAGTTCGTTTAACGCCCAAAACAAGAAAAAACCAAGCCTAAGGGGCGTTATTACGCCATCCGATATCGTCGAATAGATCGTGAAGACTGTAATAAGACTCTAGAGAAATAACTCTAGTCTGAATATAAGGCTATCTCCCTTGAGTAAAGATTGGCGCCATAAAAAAGTTACCCAAAGGCCATTACCACAGTGTCGCCTAAGTCTTGGTTGTAGTATCTGAAGTATCTGTGTGGTGGAGACACAGTCTCTGGGAGGCTGCACGCAATCTCTCTGTCTCTCTCTCTCTCTCTCTCTCTCTCTCTTTCTGTCTCTCTCTCTCTCTCTCTCTCTCTCTCTCTCTCTCTCTCTCCTTATTACTTTCTCTCTTATTTTCTCTATAACCCCTTTTTTCTCATAAAGTGTAAAACCTTGCATGTCAGAACTGATTTCAAAATTGATTTCTTTCTTTACTTTGAACCACTAATGTGGGGATCTCTTTCTCTCTCTCTCTCTCTCTCTCTCTCTCTCTCTCTCTCTCTCTCTCTCTCTCTTTCACTCTCTGTTGTCTGTCTGTCTGTCTGTCTGTCTATCTGTCTCTTCTCTCTCTCTCTCTCTCTCTCTCTCTCTCTCCCTCTCCCTCTCTCTCTCTCTTTCTCACTCTCACTCTCTCGTTCACTCTCGGTATGTCTGCCTGTCTGTTAGCTGTCTCTCTCTCTCTTTCTCTCTCTCTCTCTCTCTCTCTCTCTCTCTCTCTCTCTCTCTTTGTCGGTTTAATGTGACCGGCTGCCCAAAAGAAGGCATTTTCTAAACACAAAAAAGAAGAACGAGACCAAGTTTTCTGATGTGTGTGTGTATGTGTATGTTAGTTTTAAGCCAAAGCCCTCTAAAGTTTGAAAAACTACTCTATATAAACCTTTTTCACTTTCAAGTTAATTTTAGAAAATTATGATAGACTTAGATTTTTTTCGTCAACATCTTAAATTGCTTTGAATGCTCCTTAGAACCCTCCAAATAATAAAGTTCAATTTCCAACAACATAATCACAGTTGATCTAAATACTAGATGTGGTTTCATAGGTAGTAATGGTATTGCTGTTGCTGATTTTGTTGTTGTTGTTATTGTTGTTGTTGTTGTTGGTGGTGGTGTTGTTGTTGGTGGTGGTGGTAGTGGTGGTGTTGCTTTAGTTGTTGTTGCTGCTGTTGTTATTGTTGTTGTTGGTATTGGTGTTGTTACTCATGTTGGTGTTCTTGTTCTCGTTGTTGTTGTTGCTTTAGTTGTTGCTGATGTTAATCGTACATTATTTGGCTGTTGACAACGATCCCCGCATCACAACAAAGAACTGAACATGGATGGTTCAAATGTAAGAAAGAAATCAATTTTGAAATCAGTTCTGACATGCAACGTTTAACCTTTTCTGAGAAAAAAAAGGTTAAGACAGAAAAGGCATAGTCATCCTTGGATAAAGTTCACACGGAATCATGTCATGAGTAGATTTAGTCGTCAAATAAGGCGCTCGGAGTTCAGCCCCTCCCCCCTCCCCCTTCAAAAAAAGCGCTGAAAATACAAGTTAATGCTCCCTATTGATTCCGGTGTCACTAGGCTATAACTTTATAATGAAAAGCACTACGATAGACCCCTGCGGACTATTGCCGGTATCACCGTCCTGGACGTTCTTTATAGAGGGAGGGGAGAGAATTCTCTCCCTCTCTCCGGGTTTAACGTCTCCTAGGTTCCCCTGGGGGATCCTATACGGCGACAGGGCGTCCTGCACGTAGGCCTACTTTATGCACGTACTTTATGACTGAGTTTTAGGATCCGTCCGTCTCCGGATATGACCCTCCATGATAACTACGAGAGCTTCTATCTAAATCTCGCTCACAAAGAGAGAACAAAAAGTAATGTATTAAAGCGTTCTTAGAAAAGTAAATAAAGAATATCATAATATACGTCGGTACAATAATTAGTTTTGTTTGCAAGAGCTTTTAATTGTAATTCTAATGAACGGCCATTTCTTAAATATAGAAAAACAAAGCAAGTTCCGTAACAACCCAATAAACTAAAATAATGACGAAAAATTAAAAATTGACCGTGTAAAAACTACATTCCAGAACTTGAACAATAATTATAGAAAACTAGTAGATCTACATGTAGACGGAGCTAGACCTAGGGACCAAATAAGAGAGAGAGAGGTACCAAAGTTTTAGACGCTTCTTACTCTCCGTCTATTAATCCCCTGAGTTACGAAACGATCCATAAATTATAAATTCACACTTTTTCCTTTCTTGTACTCTCTTCACTCGAGAGTGAGATTCTAGTCCGTAATCTTTGTTACACGATTCCACCAAAAGATGAACATTACCGTAACAATGTTTTTATTTTTGTTCTTTTAAATCTCATTGTCCATATTTATAATTTAATTCCTACGCCGTTCCTCAATAGATGGATATTTTTTTTTGTATAATAAAGTTACCCATTATATCTTTCGTCCGTTTTTTTTTAAGCACGACGTCCTTAATAGGGTGGACATTTATATCGTTTTTTTATTATCCTCCATGCCTATCTTTTGTGTGTGTGTGTGTTAAATTACATTCAGGTTTTGCTTTTTTGTTTAAAATGTGCAATGTATACATGTATTTTTGTATACATAAAAAGATTATACAAGCACCATAATATACATCATCATCATCATCATCATCATCATCATCATCATCATCATCATCATCATCATCATCATCATCATCATCATCATCATCATCATCATCATCATCATCATCATCATCATCATCATCATCATCATCATCATCATCATCATCATCATCATCATCATCATCATCATCATCATCATCATCATCATCATCATCATCACCTGTATT
Source organism: Elysia chlorotica (assembly GCA_003991915.1). Taxonomy (NCBI): domain Eukaryota; kingdom Metazoa; phylum Mollusca; class Gastropoda; family Plakobranchidae; genus Elysia; species Elysia chlorotica. Next base: position 200,855 of record RQTK01000137.1, read on the forward strand.
CTCAACATCACCACCATCGAGCCATCCATTTGACTTATTTATAAGCTTGGTAGACCTATGCATACAACACCAAAGGATAAAGAATTGCATCTCTATAACATGTGCATGACACCACCATCGTTAGTTATTACCCATCAAAATTCATAGCGGGCCTTACATGTACCATACCAAAATTATGTTGAAATAGTAGTTCTTCAGTATAGTCATCCTTGGATAAAGTTCACACGGAATCATGTCATGATATGAGTGGATTTAGTGGTTGAGAAAACAGCGTGAAAATACAAATTAATAACTTAATACTTTAATGTGTCTAGCATATATAGTATAGTATACATCATCTACATGTGTGAGATAATATCGAGCCAGTATAGGTGTAGGCTTGTTAGAGATAACCGCCCCGCTTCTCTGTACCCAGACAGAGCAATCACAATAATTATAATTATCTGAAAATAACAACGCATAATTATTATCACGGAAGATGCCCATTTTATCTGATTTGACTCTTTGCTGAAACAGCGAGAAATTTTGCAATAACCATGTAACCACGAGACAATCTAAAATTTAACCGTCACACCAAAAAGATACGAACAGCGAACTCGATGTTAACCTAGATGAAATCATCATTGTGAATGTAAACAATGCTATTGCTACAGTAGTTCAAATCAGGACTGAGGAGCATCTTTGTGAGAAGTAAGTCACGTAGATCTAGATCTAGGTTACTCTAGATCTGAAAATCGAGTTAAAATCAGATGACTTAACAAAGAATTCTAGGTAAAATAAAGTAATCTCGATGTAGATTTCTAGATCCATTCCAAGAGTGGATGAGTCTAAAGTCTAGAAAAAAATATTGAATGTAGACCTAATATAATGGTCTAGGATCTATCAGGATGTAGATTTACACTAGATTCTAGATTATGACTATCAAGTTATTTAGAAAATCTAGATCTAGCCTCCATCATTCTAAGTTACAGTTTCTGTTTCAAATGACTGAGACCTAGAGCCTAGGTTACAGGTAGGCCTATAGGCTAGATCTAGTTTTTAAAAATTAATTAAGTAGACAAAATATAGCCAAAAGGCTCTTCCTCCATCAGCCAGACAAAATAGCCAAAAGGCTTTTCGTCTGGTAGCCTTGGATTGGAGTTGCTACAGGTTGTGACAGCTATCACAGTTGGAGGTTTATGAGGTGCTTACTCCTTAAGTGCTTATTTTGTCACACCCGCCATCTCATGCCCCCATTCCATGTTTTGACGTAGGTTTCAGATAGATCTATAAATGGAAAGATGGTATTTTTTTTTTTGGTGATTTAACGGCGGTCGGGTTTTAAGAGTTAAATCCGAAGGTGGCAGGTGGCAATGCATCAAAATCACTTTTTATTGTGTTTGCGTACAAGAACCCTTTACATCTATATATAGCGTTTTGGCGTTTGTGTGAGTGTCTGTGTTGACACACTTACCAGTAATATATATATGGTTGTTATTGCCAGTAAGTTGTAAAATTTCCAAGTCTAAGAGTAATTTATAAAAAAACGTTTACTAAATTTTACATTTTTAAAAGTCTTTAAAAACATTGCCCTTCCAAACTTCTCTTTTTATCCTTAGCTAGACCTGTTCCGATTATATTGTTTATTTTCTTGATTTGTTTTGGAATATAGGTCCAGGATTTTATTACTTCACTAGGAATAACCTGTAATGAATCTTAGTGAGATTTAATCCACACAAAAAATATCATTGTTTGAACTTTTATATGTTGCTTTTATCCCCCTTTAATTGATTAAATGGTTCAGATTAAAACTTGTAGAATTATTCCGTAAATAGTGGATAGCAAAACTACAGTCTGCAGCTTGGTATAGTTATTTAACACTTGAAGGGGGTATATAAATACAAAATAGTCATTTATAAGATTGCTTTTACAGTCGACCATGCATGATATATGACAAGCCAAACCTGTATAACCATATACATCCTATACTCTTTTATTGCAATCGTTTTCAGTACATTCTGTTTTGTTTCGGGTCTTCAGTGAATCCAATAGTTAAAACTTTATCTCCATCTGTTGCTTTTATCGTGTGACTTTGCTCGACGCTTGTGAAGAAGTAGATGCTTCAGTTCCTTCTCCCTCCACACACACACTCTCTCTCTCTCTCTCTCTCTCTCTCTCTCTCTCTTTCTGTCTCTCTCTTACTCACTCACTCTCTCTTTCTCTCTCATCCATAAAATTTCTTAATTCTATGTAACTTATTCTTTTTGTCTATTTCACCCCAAATTTTTGTTTGTTTGCGCTGATGATCTTTAAGATTTTGTTTGGATATGAAGACAAAACCTGTCGTTGATTGTTTGCATGTGTTGAAAATTGGCTCACAAGGGACTAAATTTCAAAGACTTTACAAGGCATAAATGTGAGATTTAAGGCTGATTGATTAGTACTCAGTACTACTGATACTGACCACCTACAGAAGCAGATATTACTCTGATAGGGTACACATCCATACCGCACAAACAGTTGCTTTTTCAGGTGAACAAATCAAAAGCGTCTGTAAAGTTATAGCAGATCCAATTACAATGAATGTACTTGGGAGTGTGTTCTGGCTACATTTTTATATCACTATCTAGCAGACAGCTTCGTTGTAACTGCTCGATTTTCTGTGACGATTTAACACAATTCTATAGTTATTGTTCAGTGTTCAGCTTATTTTCGATCTTTAATTCAGCGGGCATTATTTGGACATGATCTATAGCTATTGTTTAGTGGTAGGCTTGTTTCCGATCTTTAATTCAGCGGGCATTATTTGGACATGATCTATGGCTATTGTTCAGTGGTAAGCTAATTTCCGAACTTCACTTAACCGGAATTCTTTTTGGCGTGTAGTTACCGTGCAATAAGTAGCTTGTTTTAGAACAGTGGTTAACCGTGCTTCGATTTGTTGGACGTGTAGATAGTACTAGTTACTGATCACTATTGGTCTCATATTTAAACTTTAATCAAGCGGGCTTGGGTCTGACTGCGAGCACTCGTGTGGGTGGTTCTACAGCGCCACCTGACGCAAGTGACATAATGCTTTAGCTGTAAGTGTTTCATCAATGTTGTGACATGCGCAGAAGATCACCTGATACCGACCCCCACCCTCCCCAGGAGTCCACAGCCAATCACCGCCTTGCTAGGCTCAGATCACGAGAAGCTGCTAAAACGACGCTCTAATCGACTCACCTCTGATCTCAAGTCGCGCTATGTAGCCATGTAATTACAAAATTTTAACTCTTTCAACACGGATTTTTTTCAGTAGAATCATATTAATTTTATTATGGTTGAAATCTGGGTACATGAAACATGATGTCAAAGATGAAAAGTTTGAAATATTAAGTTTTTTTAATTTTTTTTTTTTAATTTTATTTTGCACAATTTAGCGCAGGACATCTGTACTCTCTTGATAGTTCGGCCGATTTTGTGCTACCCTAATTTAAATGACATTAAACTATTTGACTAATGCAGACCTCCCTAGTCCTTGTAGGCATTGGGTCGGGGGAAGGGGGGGGGGGTCGGCGCGGTTGCCCTGGGGTAGAAAATCAGAAAATCGGCTTCCGACGCAAAAGGTCTGGGTTCGAGCCTTGGCGATTGCGCTTTCTACTGATTTGGTCGGTGTCAGTTTAATGTGACCAGCTGAAACAGGAGTCATGGTATACCCGCCCTGTCTCGTGTGTGGCACCCTATAAAATTGTCAGACGTCAGTCTTGGGGCTCGTCCACAATATGACCTATATAGTACTGATGTTGGACGTTAAACCAACCCAACAACAGGCATTGGGTCGGTAACATGAAGCCGAAACTTCGGCCTTACAGTTACAGTTTGATCTCTAAGAGCCAGAAGGGTTAATGGATGTAAAGAATGGTGGGTGGAAAGACTGGAAAGTGTGAGGAGTCCTGATGCAGCATGTTAAGGTAAAGCCTGGAGTCAGCTGTGCCAGATCATAGAAAACTGTTATGGGCATGACGCAAGACTATTTTTAACATCATCCTCAACATGTCGACATGACGGCGCGTTTTGGCCTAGGACAGTGAAAACTGGTTCGCACCTTTACACACGGTGCGCACATACTGTTAGAACATATCTTCACTTAAGAAGGCGTTCCGCTCACGTTAAGGTCAGAGTCGTTTGTGTGCGGCTGATGAAGGTTCTTTGTTGGAAGACACAGAGCAGATAATAAATTAGACAATCCAGATAGTTTTCGGTTCAGCTGGATACAATAACCTTTATAACTAAGGTGATCGGCGAATGGAGTTCGAAGACACAGACCAGGCGAGGGTAATAATTTATATCGTACATTTTTTCCGATTGCGACAGTTTTTAGCCCATATATATTTGGCATTAAGTTTTCGTGACTGTTATCGTGCCCCAGGCAAAACCAGACTGTCCACGAATTAATTGGACGTTAATGTGGGCATATTTATTCATGCGTGTTGAGATTATCTGTGGACAACGTATTTTGCATATATTTTTCGTGAAAAAAGGAACTTATTTTTCTTGAGTTTTAGAGTCCGTCATGTGCGCGTGCCCCTAATGGAGTTTATTTCTTTTGAATCGGTGAAGACGTAGGATATTTCCTTACTTTTTCTTTAAAGAAACTGCCCATGTTTAGACCAAAGCGACTTTCTCGGGAGAAGGATATGGTACCAAGTTCTGTACTTTTTGGTCGGCATTATTTTCCACTTAACCATTTGACTGCGACAAGGATGAATTTGTCCGCTATCTGAAGGCCTTTTGATAATTCATTGTGAGATTGCCAAAATTCTGGCAAGTTTCGTGTTTTTTTTGTATCAGCTATTATCGATGCAGACCGTAATTTTCACGTTGATTTTCATGACCATGAGAAATCAGATTCTGAAGTTTTGTCTACATGTATTTATACACTGCCCATCGCATTTATCGCAAAAAATACGCCTTAAAACATTGTCTATTAAATGCGATTGGTAGTGCTATCTATGAATTTACCACTCGACCTAGATCTATTATTAGATTTGCTTGGGGGCGTGGCACTATCTTTACCCCAGTACATCTTATGTTTTTATCTTGTACATTTCCACCTACTTGATAACATTTCCTAAAAGTTTACATTAAGTAGAAAAACGTATTCATTTAGGTATTTCTGCTCAATAGATAACACAAGATAAACTAAGTCATAAATTTCAGTTAGTATAAGAAAATTTTAACTCACAATTTTAATACATGTACTTTTAAAGTCATTAGTCAGCAGTCAAGTGGTTTAAGCATCTGGTGTCCGGATAACAAGGATCTAAACTGAACTGTATAATGATCCTATTACCTTATAGTTATAGTATGGGGCAGACCATCTTTTGACCTAATGGTGACTCGAGTCATTGGCAGCACCCGAATGTGCGTCTCCTCGCCTCGACTCTGTGTATGTGTGTGTGTACACGCGCTGTGGGTATATACACACATGCACATACACACACACACACACACTCAAAAAGAACTTCTCAAAGCGGAAAACATGCAACCACCAGATCGCAGATGTATGTTTGCGAAATGCACAACCCTCTCAATCGTTTCCCTGATACAATGTAGTGATATTGCGATGCGCACTAGTGTTCCGAGGTGAAAAAACTCAATGCATAATCCGATTGCACCGTCTCGAGTACTCTTGAAGGATAAGAGAGGGATGTCTCTCTTGTCGATTTACTAAGTCTAATTGGTCCGAAATCACCGTGTATGAATTATGATGACTGTTTTTAAGTCAACAAGTCGTGTATCTAACTGTTCTATATCTAAGTGGCGTAAGGTAATCAAGGCTTATGGGTTAGAATAATTCATTGTGGTTGTAAAGCTTGTTTTTTGTTAGTTTTGTTTTTTGGTGCGCAATAATCTATATTTCACGTATGGAGCAAGGAAACTAAGGGGTATATCATTTACACGAGAAAGAGTTTGCATTTACGGTACGTTAGCACAGTAATCGTTATATCCATGTTTTCATAACGGATACATTTACAAAACATCTAAGATATTGTTTGACTTAAAACAATATAATTTTGTTACTGTTGTTTTGTTTTTTTTTGTTGTTTTTTTTTTGTTTTATGTTTCCATCCCGGACGTGGTCACATGACTAAGAGCAAAGATTTAAAGTTGTATCTTAGATGTTTTGTAAATGTATCCGTTATGAAAACATGGATATAACGATTACTGTGCTAACGTACCGTAAATGCAAACTCTTTCTCGTGTTTGACGATCTGATAAACTCATTTAACGATATTATTTTGTGAACTTGATCGAATGCTTATATACAAGTTTGAGTAGAACCAACACAAAATAGCAATGCTGCTCTGATATGATTCTATGATAATTATAATATCTGATAAACTCATCTAACGATCTAAATTCGTGAACTTGATCGCATGCTTATAGTATATATACAGGTCTAGGTAGAACCGGCACAAAATAGCAATGTTGCCCTAAATATCCTTCTCTGATAATTATAGTTTCAGTCGGTCAACTGTGTTCTTATATGGACTAAAATATATATAAGTCTAGGTAGATCCAGCAGAAAATAGCAATGTTGGTTTTTTATATGCTTCTCTGATAATTATAGTTTCAGTCGGTCAATTGTGTTCTCATATCAACAGAATCACGTGTCTAAGTTTCGCACGGAACTAATTTTCGTTGATAGAAGATTGATTTTTCGAAATACTTATAAGTAGGAAAAGCTAGTTTTTGTTTACAGTTTGTGTTGTTTTGGTGTGCAATAAGCAATATTTCACGTATGGAGTAAGGGACCTAAGAGGAATATCATTTACACCAGAAAGTTTGCATTTACGGTACGTTAACGTTAGCACTGTAATCGTTATATCCATGTTTTCATAACGGATACATTTGCAAAACATCTAAGATACATCTTTAAATCTTTGCTCTTAGTCATGTGACCACTTCCGGGGTGGAAATATAAAAAAAAACCAAAAAAAAACCAAAAAAAAAACCAACAATAATAAAAAAAAAAAATATTACACATACATGTATCGTTTTTCTCGCCACCTTGTTTTCTTCTTCTCTGTTACTGCTTCCCTTATAGATGTACTACTGCATCAGCCATAAACCTAATTTTTGGGAGTATAGTCACATTAGTGGTCTAGTGAACCATGTTCGCTTTGAGTGGCAAGGCGATTCGGTGCCGCTGCATCTACAAGTCGAGGGTTCTAATCCCACAAAGTGCAATCATTGTTTGGCCATTTTCACTAAAAACCTACCTCTACCACTGTGGAAAAAATACCTAAAATAATTCCAGATCTACTACTAGCTAGTACTAGCACTAGAGGAAGAGCGTTAGTTTATCAGACGTTAACAAATTAATGGTGATGGTGTATTGGACAAGTTTTAATGGTAACACACATAGCTCGCAGTAGCTTTAATGTAATAGGGTGGAAACACGATAAAATGATAATACACGATTACTTTTTATTTAGGTTATGTCGATGTGATGATTTTAGACATATGATGTAAGGTTAGGTGATTTAAATACATGGCCGTGTTTGGGGGTGAGGTGAGAGTAGGCCAGAAATTGGTATACCTTCAGTGAACGATATGATGAAAGGTGTTAGCTAGACTGAGGAGCTAGAGTAATACCAGAGAGTGTGAAATAGTGAGAGGTTTCACGTCCTGGATTTTGCACATTTTGATTTTGTTCAACCGCCTTTATCTGCTATTATAATTTTCTCAATTTAGAATCACGACTGTGCAATAACAATGCTTTTTTAGACGTTTAACCCATGAATATTTTCTGTCTCAACAGATTGTCCTCAACCATCTGCCCCCAGCATGACCTGAAATAAACTAGTCGTCGAACTCTGCTCCACGTGATTTTTGTTTCAGCATTTGTCCTATCATTTCAGTCTAAATAGATCAATAACTGGTTTGGTCCAATATCTTGCTTCAGTTTCATACCTGAACGGTTCCTAGGGGCCTTTCCTAGAGATGTGAGTGACTGGACCACATGACTAAAAACAAACCACCATCCATAAAAGCTTAGAGATCAAAGACTTTGAGTAGATCATTGGACCCTACATATTCTCACACAATGACACCTCCGCACCCAAAAACGGTGCGGCCAGCGGGAACATCCTCTGCTCTGGTGCTCCTATGCGCGGCGGCTGCACTTCTCCTAGTGCACGCACCGTTGAGCACCACCGCAGCGCCTAGCAGCAGCCTCTACTTCGCCACGGCCCTGTTCACGACGACCCCAACGGATCCCCTCGTCAGCTGGCTGGGTCCCTCCGCCTCGCCCGTCTTCTCGGCGTTGCGCTCTAAGGTCACGTGTGGTCTGTGTCGTACGGGCGTCTCCTTCCTGCAGGTGCTGGTGGCCCAGAACTCTACCCAGGAGGAGATCATCCGGGCCGCCGTGAAGGCGTGCATCCGGTTCAGGATCGAGAGCGACAACGTCTGCCAGGGGATCGTGCCCGCCTTCGCGGTGAGTAGTTAGAGAGCTTCTTGCTGATTGTTGAATCGTGGGTGAGTGGGTGCTAGGAATGATGGAAGTATGGGTTTATATTGGTGTGAGCTGGCTATTGTATTCAAACAATTTTTGCTGATGGATGGGAGTGTGGGTTTATATTACTATTAGTTTGAACTGTGTATTCAAGCAACTTTTTGCTTAAGGTCAAGGTTGCCTTTGAGGTTTTGCTTAAGGTGAAGCTTGTCCTTGAGGTTTTGCGACTATTCAGGTTTTGAGGTGAATGTTACAAAATTAATTCACACGACAGGTGATATCTTGAGATGGTGTCACTTCATTCTTGGTATATCCAATATACATTCAATGACAAGGGGTAGAATGCACAAGCATGACGTAGATAACGTCTCGTCACGACAATATATATTTTTATATAATTTTTCAGTACATCCTGATAGCTGTTATTTTTGTATCGGGAAATGTTGACACTTATTATAAATCGCTTTCATGATGACGACCACCCACAACATAAATATGAGTGTTTGTATGTTACATTTCAAAATATCTGAATTTGATAATCATGTCGCCACCACAACCCATTTATTCCAGCAGTACTCTTCATATTGTATAATGTGGAGAAAACTATATTAAATTTATAAAAATCAGCGTTCTAGGTTCGCACCGCTTTTCGTCGCAAACTTAGCCCGAGTAATGACAAATTTAATGAAATTCCCTGCGTACTTGGCCAAATTACTGCGCGCCTTCTGCCCGCCTGAGTGGGCCGAACTTGTTGCATGCAAATTTTCCCGCCTTCTGGGGCGCATGGATATCTTCCGATTCGGCGTAATTGGGTTAGGGAACGTGTTAAAGAGTTAGAGCCAGATTCTCTGGGTGGAAATTAAAAGGGAAAAAATATATTAAAAAGGGCGGGAGGTGCATTTATTGGTGTATTTTCCAGGCAGGAGATTGGGGTGGTGAGTGAAAAAATCTAAGAAAAAAGAAGAGATTGAGACTAGAGTGGGTCGTGTGGAGGAAAAAGGTACATAAGATGAACGTGATATTGTAGTTTTTCATGGGGAGATTAACACAATTGACAGTAACCATGTGATATCAATAACACAAGCAAAAGAAAAACAAACAAACAAAACAATAACAAAACGAAAATAATGTTCTCTCTTTCCATCGTCCCACTCTGTCTGTCTGTCTGTCTCTCTGCCTCTCTCTCTCTCTCTCTCTCTCTCTCTCTCTCTCTCTCTCTCTCTCTCTCTCTCTCTCCCGTCTCCATCCCTCGCCCTTCTTCAAATCTCTCATTTCCTCCTTTGCTTTATGTCGTGACCATAAAAGGTTTAGTTCACTGTGAAATATCGATAGCTTAGTAGACCTACACGCCCATCTCGCATTCCTCCCACTTGTGCATGCATAACTTGCCCTGGAAAATGTTTTAGGCCTGCTGGTTCTGATGCGATTTTACGCCGGTGGCTCGAATGCCCACTTAGAAGCGGTCACCCCCCAAGGTGGTTGGGTCCGCCGTGAGAAGTCGACAAGTACATACTCATTTCAGGAGACTTTGTGATATGTGCCTGACTTATTAAACTTATGTTGTTGTTATTTTAATGTTCCCTTTAAATCCTGTCTACCTTCCCTATTATAATTATTAATCGTACATTTGCCTTTGAATTTTCTTCCCACTTGTTTTCTTGTGTTATAATTTAATGTTGGCTTTCTTTAAAAACCAGAAGAGTCGCGTTGAAGAAATTTTATTTTTTTCTCGGACAAAACCAAGTTCTTTCGTCTCTATCCGGTGTTCGTAGGACAGATTCCACAATTATGACAGCGGGGCCTATTGGGACATTAAAATTTTACTGACATCGACCCACTCCAATCGATAAAACAGAAGGCGGCATGGGCAGTTTAGGGGTGAGGGTGGAACCCGTAACGTTCCGTTTACAGGGGCGCGCTTTACCCTTATACCACCTTGACTCCTTCACTGTCTCCCTGTCTCACTCTTTCTTTCCCTTTGTCCCTTTCTATCTCACTTTTTACTCTCTCTATCTCTCTCTTTTTCTCTCACTCTCTCTCTTTTTCTATCCCTTTCTTTCTTTCTCCCTGCCCCCCCCCCTCCTCTCTCTCTCTCTCTCTATCTCTCTCTCTCTCTCTCTCTCTCTCTCTCTCTCTCTCTCTCTCTCTCTCTCTCTCTCTCTCTCTCTCTATCTCTCCCCAAAAAGAGCCTGCATCAAACAACCCCTGTACCTTTAGACCTGCATGGCACCGTGTGGGCATGCGTGTGGATGTCCCGATATTTTATGGCGATCTCCTTAACCTTATTAGATCCTCTACAGGACCCCACTAATGAAGGCCTAGAAGGGGACATCACTCCCCCGTCTCCCTGTTATTACACTTCGTGCCTCGAGAGTAGCGTCTCCTTATTTTTATCAATCTTCAGTAATAGCATAGAACTACCGGACTTGTTCTGCCTTCCCATGCTGGCTGCTTCTCTTTGAGCCCATAAATAAAGGGGATCGTCGTTTCGTCTTTACCTGATTGAGCTACTGCTTTTACTCATATTCATATACATACGTTAGTCTCAAATTTTTATTTAAGCGTTAAGCGCATAGATATGCTATTGTGTCAGAACCTTTTTTTTTTAAATTTTTTTATTATTATTTTTTACATGTATTCTTCCATTTCGAAAATGTGCAACAAAAAAAAGTATTTTTACATTCCATACATTTTTTTAAATACCCCAACACAAAATGGTGTACTCTAAAGAAATATGCCTTAAGTCATGTGATTTGAAAAGGTTAAGGCTTATATTGCAAGCTTCCCTTATTTTTCAATATGGTTTAAATCATTGTGGTATACTACCAAAGCTGTCCTTGATATAAGACTTATTGGGTCGGGAATGTCAAAACTGACTAGAAACTTGGGTGTGCTGCCACATACGAGGCAGGGCGAGGATACCATGACTCCTGTCTCAGCCGGTCACATTATACTGACACCGACCCAACCAGTAGGGAGCGCAATCGCCAGGGCTCGAATCCGGACCTTTGGCTTCGGAAGCCGATGTTCTACCCCAGAGCCACCGCGCCTCTCGGATGTCGTCGTTTCGTCTTGACCTGATTGAGCTACTGCCTTTACACATATTCATATATACATAAGTTAGTCTCAAGTTTTCCCATCACAGCTCACCCACATTAAGCGCATTGATATGCTATTGTGCTAGCACCTTTTTTCACATGTATTGATCTGCGCACCTTCTATTTCGAAAATATATTAAAAAAAAATTTTTTTTACCTTCTATACATAAAAAACCCCGCTTCCGAAAATGATGTGCACAAAAAATATGCCTTAAATCAATGTGATTTGAAAAAGTTAAGGCTTATAATGTTAGCTTCACTTCTTTTTCAATATGGTTTAAATCATTGTGATAGGCTTCGAAAGCTGTCCATGATATAAGACTCATTGAGACGGGAATGTCAAAACTGACTTAGAAACTAGGGAGGACGAACTTGCTCAAGTGGTAGAGCTTTAGTCTACATATCGTGAGGTCCGCAGTTAAAATCCCACGATGTGCAGATATATTTGTCCTATTTCGTCTCCTGAAAATTTGGAATTATTAAGTTTTTTTTTTTTTAATTTTTAAATTTTTTTTTAAATTTTGCATACTTTAGCGCAGGACCCCTTTACACTCTTGATAGTTCGGCCGTTTTTGTTACCCTACATTCAATGACGTTAAACTATTTGACTAATGTATACCTATCTAGTCCTTGTAGGCATTGGGTCTGGGGGCGCGGTGGTCCTGGGGTAGAACATCGGCTTCCGACGCAAAAGGTCTGGGTTCGAGCGCTGGGGATTGCGCTCCCTGCTGGTTGGGTCGGTGTCAGTTTAATGTGACCGGCTGAGACAGGAGTCATGGTATACCCGCCCTGTCTCCTGTATGGCACCCTATAAAATTGTCAGACGTCAGTCTTGGAGTCCGTCCACAATATAACCTATAAAGTGCTGATGTTACACACACACACACACAAACGCATAGGATCGAAACGATCTTACTTAATGGATATCTCTTTCCTAATTTCGAAAATTTGCATTCGATCTATCAACTATAATTTGGTCTCTACTAAATGGACTCCCAAGATTGGTTGTCTCGGGACATTCGTTATTAACCAGACGGGGTGTGCCGTAATTTTACGAAATGTCTGATGCACGTATACTCTATGTATTGGACTTTGATTTATGATGCGTCTGATAAATCAATAAGATTTGGGAGAGGCTGATCATGGGGATAATATTATAAGTGGATCTGAAATGTTAGGGTTTTTCCCCACAGTGGATAGAGTAGGCTTTTAGTGGAAATGGGCGAATAGTGTTAAGTAATTTGTGTCAGGTGTAAATAATTATGCATATTTTAGAATATAGTAATTATTATAATTGAAGATCTTATTAATAATTTTAACTATATTTCATTATTTTTTTAGAATTCGGAAAATCAATACATCGTAAGGACTTTTTGTTTGAGCTCCCCTTTTTTATCATTGTTTCGAGACATTACTATTATTTTTCTCTTGGATTTTTATGGTTAATATGACATCGCGAGTTCTAGATAGAAATAGAATAGAGATGGGAGTAGAGAGAGAGAGAGAGAGAGAGAGAGAGAGAGAGAGAGAGAGAGAGAGAGAGAGAGAGGGGGG
>RQTK01000137.1:228972-252546 GCA_003991915.1 Elysia chlorotica
CATTACCTCTACCTTTACCTTTACCTGTGTGTGTGTTTCTCCAAGTACACTGGACTCTAAGCATTACCTCTACCTTTACCTTTACTTCTACCTTTACCTTTACCTGTGTGTGTGTTTCTCCAGGTACATCGGGCTCTAAGCATTACCTCTACCTTTACCTTTACTTCTACCTTTACCTTTACCTGTGTGTGTGTGTGTTTCTCCAGGTACACATCCTGGGTCACATCCCACCTGGTGACTCTGGCTGCCTGAGGGCTTGGAGCTGGAACTATTACAAGGTCGTCAACAGGTAAGTAGGTCGGTCACCCGACTGGTCTCTCAACCGCGACATTGTTGGTTCGAAACCCACGATCAGACAAAGTTTGTTTAGGACGAGTAGGAAAATGACGTGTAGAATACATACAAATTCACCAGTTCTGTTATTATAGGATTTTTCTTGAGACCTAAGATCTTCACCAGCTCTTAGGTCTGCAGGGGGGTGCGTGGGACATTTTGACATTTTAAGATTTTGAATGTTGACAGGATAACCTATTCCCTAGATCATTCCTAGAGTCGGTCGTTGTTCCCTCCGCAGGTACCAGAACATCATCGCGGGGCAGTTCTTCGGGCACACCCACTACGACAGCTTCCAGGTCTTCTACGACGAGGAGACGCTCACCGTGCCCGTTAACGTCGCGTACGTGGCTCCGAGCGTAACGGCGTACTCGGGCCTCAACATGGGCTATCGATTCTACACGATGGACGGCGTTTACAAGAACTCGTCATACGTAAGTTGTTTCCCCTAGAAATCTACAAGAGACGATAATGACCAAGATGTGGTACCTGCCCCAAATGTTCTTGAGGAGTATGCACTCAACAAAGGGGATCTTTAGAACAAGAGACGTATTACCGGTTCTACACCATGGACGGCGTTTACAAGAACTCCTCATACGTGAGTTTTTTATGATTGAGTTATAAATCATACGTGAGTTGTTTCCTTTGTTCACTGCTATTACCGGTTCTCCTCATACGTGAGTTGTTTCCCTAGAAATCTTGTTCTCTGCTATTACCGATTCTCCTCATACGTGAGTTGTTTCCCCTAGAAATCTTGTTCTCTGCTATTACCGGTTCTACACCATGGACGGGGTTTACAAGAACTCCTCATACGTAAGTTGTTTCCCCTAGAAATCTTTTTCTCTGCTATTACCGATTCTACACCATGGACGGTGTTTACAAGAACTCCTCATACGTGAGTTTTTTATGATTGAGTTATAAATCATACGTGAGTTGTTTCCCTTGTTCACTGCTATTACCGGTTCTATATCATGGACGGCGTTTACAAGAACTCCTCATACGTGAGTTGTTTCCCTTGTTCTCTGCTATTACCGATTCTACACCATGGACGGTGTTTACAAGAACTCCTCATACGTGAGTTGTTTCCCTTGTTCACTGCTATTACTGGTTCTACACCATAAACGGAGTTTACAAGAACTCCTCATACGTGAGTTGTTTCCCTTAGAAATCTTGTTCTCTGCTATTACCGGTTCTACACCATGGACGGGGTTTACAAGAACTCCTCATACGTAAGTTGTTTCCCCTAGAAATCTTTTTCTCTGCTATTACCGATTCTACACCATGGACGGTGTTTACAAGAACTCCTCATACGTGAGTTGTTTCCCCTAGAAATCTTGTTCTCTGCTATTACCGATTCTACACCATGGACGGGGTTTACAAGAACTCCTCATACGTGAGTTGCTTCCCCTAGAAATCTTGTTCTCTGCTATTACCAATTCTATACCATGGACGGCGTCTACAAGAACTCTTCATACGTGAGTTGTTTCCCTTGTTCTCTGCTACTATCGATTCTACACCATGGACGGCGTTTACAAGAACTCCTCATACGTGAGTTGTTTCCCTTGTTCTCTGCTATTACCGGTTCTACACGATGGACGGGGTTTACAAAAACTCTTCATACGTGAGTTGTTTATGATTGAGTTATAAATCTTGTTCTCTGCTACTAGTACTACTCAGGATGGAAGGAGGGGAGGGTAATCAATTTTATGCCCTGCAAAATTGTTGGCTATATCATCGCTGCTTTTATTGAAATTCATTATTATATGTATCTGTGATGATTTCCCACACTATATTACATGTTGTCTGTGTTAGATTTGTTCACACTGTGTCTACTAAATGTAGCAGTTAGTATATGAAGACCAGAGGGGAAAAACCGGACATGTCACAAATTTGAATATTTTAACTTAACTGCTATTACCGATTCTACACCATGAACGGCGTTTACAAGAACTCCTCATACGTGAGTTGTTTCCCCTAGAAATCTTGTTCTCTGCTACTACCCAGGATGGAAGGAGGGGAGGTAATCAATTTTATGCCCTGCAAAATTGTTGGCTATATCATCACTGCTTTTATTGAAATTCATTATTATATGTATCTGTGATGATTTTATATACTATATTACATGTTGTCTGTGTTAGATTTATTCACACTGTGTCTACTAAATGTGGTAGTTAGTACATGTATATACTATCTGTGCTGGTTTCCTCACTCTGTTTGAGCCTGTCTTTGTGTGTATTTTGCAGCAAGTCCTGGACCACGAGACCTACATCCTGAACCTGACCAAAGCCAACGCCGAGCTCAAGATGGACTGGGAGTTCGAGTACTCCGCAAAGGTCAGTAGGTTGGTGATTCTTAGACCTCGGGTTTGAAAATAAAAAATAAAAATAATATATAGCAAATATATAGCGCACTTCCATGAACAATCATGCTCAGTGCGCTTAAAAATTTCCATTATCACATGTACAAAAGAAGAATAATCATATAATGTTGACACAATACAATATTACATTCAAAAGCAACAAGCAATCATTATAGGTATTTGCAAGTTTCACCGGTTCAATTTCAATCGTCAAAAAGGTAGAACTTAAGCATGCATTTGAAAATTTCCAAGGAAGGTTCTTCCCTAATGTTTTTGGGAAGGTTGTTCCATATTTTTGGACCGAGATGATAAAAAGATTAACGTTGATCCCGCAATCTTGAACAGAGCTAAGAGAATTTTAATCTCCACAGGGACTTGATTGTGTAAAACCAACGTTATTAGTGGGGTGGGTTTGCATAATTTCGCTGCTACAATTATATTTTCGTCGCAACTCATCTAGAGTCTCAGTCGTTTACCCATTCCGTGCTGATTTTTTTTTTTTTTTTCAGTTTTTGTGTTTTTGGGTTTTGTTATGGATGTTTGCAATACGTGGCCGTGTAAATTTCTATTTTGTACATACTACTATTTAGTAGATCCCTGATACTTAGACCTCAATTGTACTGAGCCCGGGTTATAGACAACATGCGGTGGTGACAAAATGAGTACTCGTTAAATACATGTAAAATAGAGAGATGGCATATGGTCTGTTTATATTGTATTGCGCTTGAAGCCAACAGTCAGAGGGGAGCCAGTTTAAAGTGCTGCATGCGTTTGTGTCAAATGAGGTTTTTTGTTTTTGTTTTTTTTTATTATTGAATAACAACCTGTTTTATTCTTTGCTTGTATGCCGTTTTCTGACGTTAGAATAAGCATGATTATTCCCTCGTCATTTTTTACGCGTTTGTTAATGATTAAAAGTATTCTTTATAAAAGATAATAAAGTTCTTCCTTTGGCAGTATTGACTTACTAGATGTCTATGTTTTGTCAAATATTGGTAGATTTATAGTCAATGTACTTTAAGATGGGTTTGGTAGATTTATAGTCAATGTACTTTAAGATGGATTTGGTAGATTTAGAGTCAATGTAATTTAAGATGGATTTGGTAGATTTAGAGTCAATGTACTTTAAGATGGATTTGGTATGTACTTTAAGGTGGAATGGTACATGTACTTAGTCAATGTATTTAAAGGTGGGTTTGGTAGATTTATAGTCAATGTACTTAAAGATGGATTTGGTAGATTTAGATTTAATGTACTTTAAGGTGGGTTTGGTAGATTTAGATTTAATGTACTTTAAGGTGGGTTTGGTAGATTTAGAGTCAATGTACTTTCAGATGGATTTGGTAGATTTAGAGTCAATGTACTTTCAGGTGGATTTGGTAGATTTATAGTCAATGTACTTAAAGATGGATTTGGTAGATTTAGAGTCAATGTACTTTCAGGTGGATTTACTAGATTTAGAGTCAATGTACTTTCAGGTGGATTTGCTAGATTTAGAGTCAATGTACTTTCAGGTGGATTTGGTAGATTTAGAGTCAATGTACTTAAAGGTGAATATGGTTGATTTAGAGTCAATGTACTTTAAGGTGGAATGCTAGATTTATCGTCAATGTACTTTCATAACTCAGGGAATCAACCAGATGTACTTGATGTAAAAATAGGCCTGAGATAACTGGCCATATAATCCTTCACTGCCTTTTTACAAAACTTGATGGAGGATATGACATATTTGGCTAGATAACAGAGGCAGAGGAAAATTAATAATACAAATGATTTTAAATTTATAGTCCCCCTATTGCTCGAGTTTACATTCTTTCTCTCCACACTCACCCAAACACACATTACTATTTTTTTAATGTATCCTCCCCCTCTCTCTCTCTTGTTGTGCCGTGTCGAACTGCCAGATTGTTCTACAAGTCTGTGACAAACACATTTCACTATTTTTAAAAAATGTATCCTCCCTCTCTCTCTCTCTCTCTCTCTTGCCGTGTCGAATTGCCAGATTGTTCTACAAGTCTGTGACAAACACATTTCACTATTTTTAAAAAATGTATCCTCCCTCTCTCTCTCTCTCTCTCTCTCTCTCTCTTGTTGTGTCGTGCCGGACTGCCAGATTGTTCTACAAGTCTGTGACAAACACTCTTCACTATATTTTTTAATGTATCCTCCCTCTCTCTCTTTCTTGTTGTGCCGTGTCGGACTGCCAGATTGTTCTACAAGTCGGTGACTAACGGGACCTGTGACAGCACGTGCCGCTACATGCAGCTCTGCGACGCCCGGAGTGCCCGGTCACATGACCCGGATCTCTGCAAGGGCTTCACCGATTATATATAAATAGTCCTGAATAACCACGGAGATCGTGGAAGGTTTCAGAGAGTACGCAGGGATGGAATTGGGCTGTTCAATAGACTGAAAGGATGAAGTATAGGCTAGTAGATAGACAGAATTTGACATAAAGAGAGGGTAAAGGAGAGAGAGAACAGAAGAAGAGAGAGAGATAAAGAGACAGAGAGAAAGACACAGAGAGACAGTAACTGAGGGAAGGAGGGAGAGAGAGATAAAAGGGAAGGACAAACGAGAGGCAGACAGACAGAGAAATGGGGTAAACTAAGAGACCTACCTCCATCAAATTCTATGCATAATATATTGGTTCTAGTCAAAGCTTTTCACACGTCGTCGTGTTTGTGATAACCAGGTTTTTATTCAGCTTGGGCATCTCAAGCTTGGCCGAGTTAACCTAAAGCAATTCAAGTCCAGAGTGTTATGATGAGAATGTAAAAAAAAAAGAGAATGAAAATGTTACAGGATACTTTTTATTCAATTTTCATTGGTGAGGTAATTTAATATTGACATTTTATGTGGCATAATTATAGTAATGCTATTGTAATATACCAGTAACCTTTGAATTTTGCTCAACCAATTTTTTGCAATAGATTGTTCACTACCGGTTAATTCTTTATGGGTTTATGATGGCAATGATCATGTTCACAGTCCATAATTCTGCCCTCAAGCAACATCAATTTGTCGCATATCTTGTTTTTATGATATATAAACATATTACGGTGTCAAAACATATCATCAAAATTTATTCAGTTGGAATAATGCTTACACGAATATCCAGAGCTACTTTTTTCTATGTTTTACATTCACATGTGTTCACTTTGTTCAGCTTAAACTGTTTTTTTGAGTTTTTTTTTTTTCTATAGCAAAGTTTTCTTCCTGAATGCACTTCATATAATTGTCTTTTTTTTTTTTTTTTGAGATTAATTTTTCTGTCCTGTGTCAAGGAAAAAATCCATGATGTCAAAACTGCTAGTCAAGACCGAAATTTAGGGATTTACTTGTCAAAACTGCTAGGCACGATCGAAATTTAGGGATTTACTTGTCAGTTGTTGCATAACAAGCATTTCTCATTTATTAAAAAAAAAAATAAAAAAAAATAGTACTCTTAAAATGTCCGAATTTATCAAATTCGATTCAATTTTATATTTACAATTAATGCATTTATTCAGTTTGGTACTGATAAGTTATCATGGTCTTTGTTTTTTTGTTTTGTTTGTTGCTTAGCGTTACTTTGTTGAGATGTACTCAGTGTGTGCTGTACTGTATCTCATGCTTAAATTCTATTCATATCTTTCTTATGAAACACCGCGTACCTCACCAACCTTGTAGCTCCAAGTCTGAGCATTGTTTTGTAACAATAATATTTTTTTTTTTAATAATAATGCCATTTTTTAAAGTCCATGATACATGTATAGATTTTGGTTTTACTTTAAACAGAGTTTTATATGTATTTTTTTTTAATTAAGCTTAATTTTTTTTTGTTTTTTTACATTTAGCCACTCTTAATATTATGAAAAAAAAATGATGCAGATATTTCTACGAGCAGCCTGAACTGAGAATTCCTCCAATCGATTTCAACGAACCTCACCAGCAGATTCTATGCGGATCTATTGGTAATTAAAGAGATCAGTATGCTTTTTACCTCTCTCTTCGTTAAGAGTTGAAAACTCTGAAGATATTTTATTGTAGTCACTGCGTCTATGTATGTGCAAAATATTTTTTAAACACTTACATCGTTTTGTATGAAAATGTGTTCTTAATTTTGTTATAAAATATGAATTATGATGAAGTTTTTTTTTTTTTTTTTTAATCACTTTTACCTTGCATTCTAGTTATTTATTTATTTTTTAACACCAAACCTTTTTTTTAAAAAAAAAGGTAATTCTTCTTACAACTATTTCAATATGATTGTATTGTGTATTATTTGTATGATGCAAGTAATATTTATCCTTTCAAATAGTCTTTCATCAAAGACCTCTACCTGATGTCCGTTGTCTGTTGAATTTTGTGACATTGATTTTAGAAATAGAAGACCTGAACGAATGTGGAAAAAAATATTATCGCCGTATAGGATCACCCAGGGGAACCTAGGAGACGTTAATCCCGGAAAGAGGGAGAGAATTCTCTCCCTCCCTCTATAGAGTACAAAAAAATATTTCAAATTTGACTCAGTTACAAGATGAGGGACACATCCCATTTTCTTGTTGCTGCTCCTATACATTTTCAATTTAAATATGCATTTAATGTTTCTTCACTTTTATGTGTGTGTTAACATCATGGCAACAGAAGTAAACTTGTTTTAGAATTGAATCCAAGCATATAACAAGGATACACTAAAATCCCTACTACACATTCAGATGGGGCTGTTTGCATGTAGTTTTTAGTTTTACAAACGTATGTATGCAGTATGCAAAATCAAATCTTAAAGGTTCCAAACGGTTGTATGCATGCCGTATGTACGCGTCCGGCCATCCCTGCTATTACTTGCTCGGACATTGTTGTGGGCTAAGCTTTGTACGTCAAGTTACGTTCACATGGAGTCCTTGGCATATAGGCCTAGGTAATAACTTTGATCTACATCTAGATAAAATTATAAGGTACTAGAAAATCATAATTTAATTCAACAGTTTAAATACAGCTCATTATGAAGCCCATGGAAACAATTTGGTTCATTTTGGTATGCTGATTCTAAATGTGACTTTAATTAGCCACTAAAATGAATTTTTTTTTTAAAGTAAAAGATTTTGAATGTTGTGACTAAGTGGGTCTCTACGGACTGACTTATCTGACGGAAAAATATCAGACTGTGTTTGATTTTGTCCTGTTGTAGAAAGATTGTATGCATGCATGCATATGACTAATGCCCGAATTTCCTTATTACACTATTACACGCTCAGATCAGACGTTCAAATACTTACAGCACGCATGCCACCTGTGCGTACGGCATGCCGGCGACAGAGTTTGACAAATATCTGAACGTGTAATAAGGCTTTAAGATTGTTTTGTTTGTTGTTGTTTTGTTTAATTTCTCTGAAATTTAAAGCTCTTGCAATTTTTCCATCGTAGTACATGATTACTACTGTTTGAAAAAGCAAAATTCTCTTGGTATTTGTAGTTTATCAATTTGTAGAGATGAAAATGTTTGTTCTAAAGCAATTATAAAATGTTTTTGCCTTCCTAACTTATGTTTTTTGTTTCTTTCAATGATTATACTACATGCATTTCCGATTTTTTTGTGTGTGTTCATTTCTTTGTCCTTGTAATTTGTTTAGTTGATGAAAGAGAGAACTGAGAAAGAGTATGAGATACAAAAAAAAAAAAAGATATAATATATATATATATAAGCATTTTGTAAAAAATAAAAAAATGATGAAAAATTAATTATGTGTCTCTTGTTTGTGCTCTAAGGCACATTACTAGGGGAGCTAACATAATTTTTTTCTATTTTGAGCCAAAATGCTCTAGTTATGATAAAAACAAAGCCATTTAGGTTTTCATTGCGACTTCATTATAATTTATAATATTTCTTTATTGAACTAAGTAACATATGTAAAATTGAGAAAGTAGCATTAAAAAAAATGTACAAGAAACCAACAGAGAACCACAAAATAGTACAAAAACAATTGACAATTTAGACCTTCACACTACTGTCTTGGGCATATTTTGGTAAGCACAGACAGGAATTTTGTTGAAATGATCAAGATAAATAATTATTAAAACAACTTAACAATGGAACAAAGCATGAGTCACTCAGTTAGCTACCATACCATAAATTTATAAGAGTAGACCAATATATGTGCAGTATCTAGTTCAATCAGATGTGTGTTGGTTGGGTTTTAACGTCCAACATCAGCAACTATAGGCTATATCGTGGACGGGCCCCAAAACTTAGGCTTTGCGCAATTAGATGTAGTTCTTTAACCCTTTGAGCCCTGGCGACTTGACAGTATTTTGACTCTATACCAAGTCTCCTAAGCTGAAAATGGTTTCTAGGTCCACAAAGTCTATCATAAAAATATGTGTTCAATGCTTTGTTACTATGTGTATTTCTAAGTCCATTTTAGATCTAGATCTAAATTGTTATTAAGCGGTGTTACGGTGTTCAGTATAATAGTAGCTTCACCACTTAAATGGTGTCTCAGGTTCAAAAGGTTAAGTATTTTTCAAATGTACTTGCAGTTGCACTGTAGAAGTTCAAACCAAAATAAAATACACGTATTACACTTATAAAACACTCGCAGAATGTTAACCAAATGAAAATTTGCTTTAGATTGTCATCTGCTTGTACCAGCACTCCTAAAACTTTCAGTCAATGAATCAGCATTTTGTAACAAAGTATGAAAACTTATCAAAATTATTTTAAAATAGGCAATAAGTATTTGTTACAAGTACATTGTTCAACTTTTCAGCTTTAAAAGTATTAAACGAAGGCAAGATAATAATACGCTCTGACTAAGCATACACAACACAACACAACATAATATTAAAGTTTCATAGAACAATCTCTAGCTTCAGACAATAGTAGGCTCACCTTTCACAGAAAATTGAAATAACTCAAACAAGTTAAACATTATGGACAGCTGGGCAACATTACAAAATTAGTATACTGTTTGTTTGTTGGTTGGTTTTAACGTCCAACATCAGCAACTTATGGCTATATCGTGGACGGGCCCCAAGACGGACGTCTGACAATTTTATGTGCTGCCACACACGAGACAGGGTGGGGATACCATGACTCATGTCTCAGCCGGTCACATTATACTGACACCGACCCAACCAGTAGGGATTGCAACAGCCAGGATTCGAACTCGGGACCTTTTGCGTCGGAAGCCGATGTTCTACCCCTGGGCCACAGCGCCCCACAAAATTAGTATACACATCATGACAAGAGAATAACTTATCTCTATCAGCCGTCTTTATTTGCAGCAGATTCCATTAAGATAAACCCTGATGAACATTAACTACGGCTTTGTATAAACTATTTCTGAGGCACTCAGTCTTTATTTATCTTCTACTTTAAAGTCGCTATTTATTTTAATATAAACCTGGGATAAAATAAACTTTTATGCTGTTCACAGGAGCTTTATCTGATTAGGCTATTCCTTGTGTACGGTACGCACTATTTTGGGGAATTTCCAAAAATTTGAAAAGCTTTGATGTTTATTATTTTGAAATGGAAAGTGTGCAGATCAATACATAAAGGTGCTAGCAGTAGCACAAGAGCGTATCAACCTACACAACATATGTGCGGCATGATGAGAAAATGCTTATCTCAGGTGACAATACATTTTCCTGAAGAAGACATTGCAGAACTAGACAACACCAGCATAGACGTACATGTATAAATAATTATTACATGATTCAGAGATACGATACGTTTTCCTGAAGACAAAGCAAAACTAGACAATACCACCATAGACGTACATGTATAAATAATTATTACATGATTCAGAGATACGATACGTTTTCCTGAAGAAGACATTGCAGAACTAGACAACACCACCATAGACGTACATGTATAAATAATTATTACATGATTCAGAGATACGATACGTTTTCCTGAAGAAGACATTGCAGAACTAGACAACACCAGCATAGACGTACATGTATAAATAATTATTACATGATTCAGAGATACGATACGTTTTCCTGAAGACAAAGCAAAACTAGACAACACCACGATAGACGTACATGTATAATTTTTACACGATACAGAGATCAAAGATAACTCTGAGAGCTCTGACAAGTTTGGCCACGACTAGATTGAATGCAACAGTAATAATATGACACAAAATCAATAAATGTACAATGTACATTGGAATGCAGCAACAAAAGGTATACATCATACATGTAAGTATTTTCAGTCAACACCCTAATGATGTGTGGCTACATTGCCTCTCCTATAACTCATCACCCAACCAGCATCTCAGAATATCGGCACTGGGGAGTAAGTACAAAGAGAAAGTAAATTTAGGCGCCAACCTACTTTTTAATATTATATATTTTAGTCGGGCTTCTAAATCTATTTCCTCTTTTTAATACTGCGCCAAAAAGTAAAGCGGCCGAGGAAAACTGCAGGATTGAAGCAGTTTCTTGTTTCAAGATTTGAAGTCAGATAGGCTGTTCTTTAGAAGCTCTTGCGTTTGTGTGGGTACAATATTAATAAAACTCGTACAAAGAAAATAAACCTGTTAAATATTTTTAAAAATTAAAAAAAAGGAACCCATAATAAAAATAAAAATAAACTTTAAGAAACAATCGATTCAAGGAAAAGTTATATTTCCCTCTTTTCCACCCTTTTGTTAGGTAGACCATCACTACACAAATTAGACAAATGAAGTTTGGTTGTTTCAGATAATAAGAGAACCAACATCCTGATACTAAGCAGTAACAGCAGCTGCAGCTAACCTCTGAATTTTAAGTTTAAACTGTAAGATATCTTAAGAACTCAACAACATTCTGTACTGTATTTAGCATAATCACTACATGACAGTAAAGTTAGCTATACAATGCTTCAAATTTCAAAGATCAGTGAAATTTGTCAGTGGCTAATATCTACATTTTTTTGGGCCTCGTATAAGTAGTAATGTGCTTAGTTCTCAGGAAAAGAAGAAAATAATGTCAATGCTACAAATCGGAAAATTACTCTACCAGCATCACAATTCTTCTGTAAATCATTCTCACCAATAAATTGCTAAGTAAGACAAAACAGTAAAGGAGTAAAGAGTGAAGATCAAAAAAGGGTGTGGATTATTTCAACCTCAATGGTTTTAACAGACAGAGAGCACCCCATTCATAGAAAATATGGCACAAGTTTCTACCCCATTCATAAAATACTCTAAATTGTTAACATTTTCGGAATGACATAGAATATTACACAAATAAGGTGATGGGGAAGTCACCCTCACAAACACCCCAACCGATTTTATCCTCAATTTCAAATTGCTCTAAATGCAAATTTGTTTCTAGAATTTTGACAAAATTGGAATAGAAGGGCATGATAAATTATATATCCCAAGTCTGCCCATACTCTGCCAGTCATTGTTGGCAGACAGAAATCCCTGGCCTAAAGATTTGTTTGAATATTTACCTATGACAAAACACATGGAGATGTAACAGAATAAGCTGAGTTATAAGCTATGGGTTGGAAGTTCAGCATTTTTAAGCTTATAGAGCCACCAACGTATAGAAAATTTCCCAATCTCTGTGTATTAATTCATGCATTTCGGATGCAAGTTTCTAATTCTAGTGGGTTTTTTTTATATTTAAAAGCTCTGTATATCTATGACTGTTACGCCACCAGCGTATTGTGGATTCCCAATTCTGTCCGTTACTTGATATAAATTTCAGGTGAATTTTTTTTATTTCTAGATTTGCTTACCATTACTTTATCTGTTGGAAACCCTATCAACCAAACAATTCAACTATGTGAATAAGGTTAACAATTAATACTGGACTTACCGCATTAGAAAACTAGCTCACTATAAAAAAATAATAACGGGACATAACTAAGACTTCAGCATGTTTTTCTTCTTCTCCTTCTCTCCCTGATTTGGTTTATGACTAACCCAGCTTGGCCTTACAGAATAATATCTATGGACCATGTGAGTAAAACAAATAAATAATAACACGGCCCAAACTTTTCACAGCTATTACTGCAAACTTTTGAGATGACTAGATTGAATGTAAAAAAAATTTAAAAACTTAAAAACTGTCAAATTGACCTTCTGAGATAATAAATTGCTGGGGACTGCACAGAGTAAAAGCTACACAAATGTTTATACATAGGGTAGTTGCTAACAGTCGAATCAATGCAAAAGCAAAGATGAGTCAATAAACAATGACAAATTTGGGAAAAGTCTGGCAATATGATATAGATCTAAATGTGTAATGTCAAAAGAACTCTGAATCATTTCTAACCTAGTATGAGTTTACTATGCATGACAATAACATTGAGTTCAAGGCAAATTAACGATGGCATTATCTAAACCTTGCCATTAGGACTTGGCATATAATGAATGGGGAGCTGTTTCATTTTCAACTAATAGAGAATGTGTTTTTGCAAGAAATTCCACTTTGTTAGAAGACGTGAGAAATATTCAACAAGCAGAAACATTATAGTGGTATTTTGAAGTATATATAATTCTACCCCCGTTTGTGCAATAAATATAATTATCATACTTTGTTCAAAAGGTTTGAGTCTTTAACAGTCCATGAAGTAAAGAAAAATAGCAATCATTGATTCACTTATAACCAAGACACATGTGTGAGATCCAAAAATAATTTTTTAAATGACTGAAACCAAATATTTATGTCTACTTCTTAATAATAAACCACATGTTACCTCTATAAATTAAAAAAAAAAAAAGCCCATTAAAAATTATTTGCAAAAACCTGAAAACCATGTTTCTTTAAACCGTCTTCATAGAACCGTACTGAAAACTGAATACATACATTATATACTTGTACAGCAGCATGCATTGAAAATCATAGTGAGGTATATTCTTTCTATGTATTCAGCATATCACAATTATTGTTTGTTGCTTTTTTTTTATATTACCTCATCACAAAAGGTTTCATCATCATCATCATCATCATATTTTGATTAACGTGCAGGTACTGGGGCAACATCCACAACAGTGGACCCCCTTCCAGGTAGCTGGCTTGCTGCACGCATGGCTGATCTCACACCAGATCTCCAGGTGTTTCTGTCATGAGGGTCAGTTGTTGAGAGTTTCCAGTCTTTCCGATCCCTCTCTGTCACCTGCTTCCATGTCATTCTGGGTCTCCCTTTTCCACGACTTCCTGTTACTTGCATGTCCAATGCTGTCTTGATAGCTCCGCTTGACCGTTCCACGTGGCCATACCACTGGAGTCTTCTCTCCTTCAGAATGAGGTTCAGGTCCTCAAGGCCAAGAAGCGTCAATAGCTCATTTGACCTAGTGGTGGCCACATCTTCTGGCTTCACATTGCAGATCTGTCTTATCATTGCCCTGTCGTTTCTCTGCAGGCGTTGATTTATTATATTGTGTACAAGCATGCATTGAAAATCATAGTGAGGTATATTCTTTCTATGTATTCAGCATATCACAATTATTGTTTGTTGCTTTTTTTTTATATTACCTCTATCACAATACAGTGATTCTGTACAACACAACATCTCCAAAGACAAAAATATTGCTTGCAAGATCTAGGCTATTTGAAGCACATTAACTTAATAAACAATGAGTGATCTTTTTAAGTAGCCTACCAATAATTTTTAACTTCTTGAAGTGTTAAAAATTGACAAGCCTCAAAGTACATGAAATTAAGGCCTTGGCATTAAAAAACAATTAGTAAATTTTTACATTCTGATTATTGTTAAAGTTACTTTTATTATTATTATTATATATAATAATCAATTTTGTTTCCTTACTCTGTACCTGATCTAAAGTACCATTCTTTTGGTGGTATTAACCCAAAAATTTTGCATCCCAGCTT
Organism: Elysia chlorotica; assembly: GCA_003991915.1. NCBI lineage: Eukaryota > Metazoa > Mollusca > Gastropoda > Plakobranchidae > Elysia > Elysia chlorotica. The sequence goes on from RQTK01000137.1 coordinate 243,488, forward strand.
GTAACAGAAGAAGGAATACACAGCACTAACTCTACCAATAGGATTCTCTGACTATGTGACTAACATCTTCCGATTACTACATTCCTATATAATTATGAGGCTTTAAAAAATACTGCATTAAAAAAAACCTTGCGTATATATGTATAATGATCCTTTTCCTTATATAATCATAACAAACCATTTCAATCAAGAAGTTAACTATTTCCGAGTGTGATGCCTACACTACACTATGAAATCATCAAGTGCATCCCCGCTCAGTGAGATAAATTCTTTAGATTTCAGCTCTTTAATCTTTAACAAACTAGCAACCATGTGGTCTAAACACACTTTACACAGCCATCTGAATTCACGTCACTACAAATACCCAAAACCAAAAACTTGCGTCAATATCAGGGAAATTCAAATTTCCCCTAAAAATTTAAGCAGATATGATTACCAATATGTACATGTATCAACTAAAATACTGCGTAGTGTAAGTAGAGGAAAATAATGTTAATGAACTCCTTTTGGCTCTTAAAATATAACATACATAGTTGGGATCAGAGCTTACAGAGAAAAGAAAAAAAAAGAGAGAAAAAAAATCACCACCATTTGAGATCTAGATCTAAAGGGCAAGGAAATAGTTGTAGTGTTTATCTCAACTGAGCCCAGAATGAGGGTTGGGAGAATAACTGACATTGTAAAGAAATGTACATGCGTTTTCAAATCAAAGGCAGTTAAATATAAGACGCATTGAGTTTATCAATGACAACGTATGAATGAAAACTATTAAGTCTGACCAAAAGAAATTGAAAGACATGAAAAAAAAAAGAAATTAATATTGATACAAACACTTCATACAGTAATACCCTGTAGATTGTTAAACGAAAACGCCGACTAAAGGCAGCAGTGACACAATACTTCTAGTGTTACGACACGTCAGCACAGTAACGACTATTTTGTGAGACGTTGAGTTGAGTTGAGTTGGTTTTAACGTCCAACATCAGCACTATATAGGCTATATTGTGGACGGACCCCAAGACGGACGTCTGACAATTGTATGTGCTGCCACACACGATACCATGACTCCTGTCTCAGCCAGTCACATTAAACTGACATCGACCCAACCAGAAGGGAACGCAACCGTTGTGAGACGTAATACACCTCATAAATCATTTCACACATGTCCTATAGACATTGTACTGTGTAATTCTGAACTTTAAAATATCATTGCATGGATGAATCAAGAATAAGGGGAAATGTGAGTTTTCAATGACCACTGAAACTGCTTAGTCTTGTTTCTAAACCACAAAGATCAAGAAAAACAAACTAGTGAATTGACGAGTTAAAATAATTGTTATTGCTGTGGCGGTAGAGCCAACAATAGATTGTCTAATAGAGGAGATTTATATACACAGTTTAATACATGTACCATTAAGAGTTTAAGAATATAGTTTAATACCATTAAGACCTGTTAGAAGTACAGCAGTGTAGAAATCTCCTGATATGGCATGATGGAAAACTTGATATACGTCAAATCCCTAAATCCAGAGAGTTACTAGATAGATGTAAGTATGCATTGAACAGAAATTCACTGAAGACTGTAAGTGAAATCGGTACAGTTCTGATTGTCTTAGTAATTACTATTGCAGTATAAGTCTTAATATAATAATAAAAGTAATAATAACAACAAAATATACCTGTATATTTTTTTTAACTATTTCAGTATTAAGTGATTTAAATACTGATAGTGAATAAACAAAATCAATAGTATTGAATAAAAACAATTAAATATGAAAAAAAAGGAAACATAGCGTTTATAATACTAATAGTAACACACAAACACAAGACACAATTAAAGAGTGAACAGTAATACTAAGAAAAACTTAAAAAAAACCATCAGCCTAAAATAATTGTGAATCAAACATTTCGTAAGTACCGTACTAAAATCTTAGTACGTTGGAGGCCAAAAAAAGTCAGACTGTCTTAGAATGTGGAGAGCTCGTTTCAAAAACAAAAGAAATAATAATTATAGGTAGCTTTCATAATCTCATTTATCAGTCAGTGGAACCAAACTCTAGAGCGCTTATCTCACAACACAGAATATATTATTTTCCTTTTGAATTTAACCAACTGAAGTCTCTAGCAAAACAGTGTAAATATAACAAGACTTTAAAGTAGACTGACTCAACACGCGATCACAAAATTGCACTCAACTCGACTCAAACGCACAAGAGAACCCATAAAGAGCACCAGAGAAAATATATTAATATTGCACGTAAATATTTTGACTTTGAAAGGCTGTGTAAAGTTGTTGTAAGTTAAAATAAATAAATTAATAAATAAGGAATGTCATGATAACATGGCTGACTTGAGTTTTGAAAGTTGCACATCAATCTCATGATGATAGTCTTACACGGTGAAACTGAAATGCCTCTGATATGAGCAGCGTTACCTGACTAATTGGGTCAGTTCAGAAAATTCCAGGGAACCAATTTTATAATTCATCTCATACTTTCATCATTTATATTGAAATTCTCTAGGAAAAGATGTGGGTGAAAATTTAAACACCCAATACTTAAAAATCCCCAACAAAAAACAAACTTGTATATCAAATAATTATTCCAACTGGTTATAAAATAGACCCCTCCAAACAATGTTCCAAGCCAAATTGATAACCGAACATAAAATAAATGCAACAAGACCTGCTTTTACTAACAGTTCCGCATGAAATAAACAAAAAAACATCATATAATTTATATCAATCCCCGCAGGACAATTCTTGGAAATGTATCATACAGTTACATGAACGTAGCTTTTGCATTCCAAATAATTACCTTTAAGTCACATCGCTAAAGAAACATATGAACAGAGGACACTAAAATGACTAATATGAAAGTGTCTTTTCCTTAGGCAGAGAATAATTCTGCTGAGCTCCAAGATTGACAACGAACCCTATTTGGGTCCAAAAAGGTAAGAGATAAAATATGATGAATTCAGAGAATACAGAGGGAGAGAGAGAGAGAGCGAGAGAGAGAGAGAGAGAGACAGAGAGAGAGAGAGAGAGAGAGACATGGAAAGAGAGAGGAAGACGGAAGGTACAAAACCCTCCTTATCTTGCGCCGCTACAACTTCTCCGCTTCTTTGACGAGCCGAGGCATAGTGAGGCTCGGAGACAGCGACGAAAACAGCAGGTCGTGGATGAGGTCGTAGGTCATGACCTCTGGGAACAGGTCTTCTAGCAGCTGGTCCAGAATTTGGTACAAGAGATTCCTGCAGGTGGGGGACAAAATTCAAACACACGTTAAGAAAAATACTCATGTGAATGAATCAAAAAGAGCTTCACACTCTACGCAAAACAAGGTCCAGAGGTTTCAGATTGTTCTCCAATTATTGAAATCACATCACTCATATTAATATAATGTACAATGTTTCTCAAAAAACTTGTGTCGATTCTAGTTTTTCCAAAAACAGTATCGTCTTTATTTTTTTGTGTAACCCGTGTTTATTTTTATTATAATTATTATGTGTGAAATACAGGTAACATGTCCAAATCGATTTTTCCTCAAAGGGACATTATAAAGATTATCTTACCTTAAAAAATCTACATACTAACCTGCGCCCGAGGACGTGGAGTAAAATATTTTAGGTTTTAAAAAACTTTGTACAATAGCTAGTTTTCAAAACTATGCTAACCCCATTTCAGTGTCTTTGTTTGTTTCCTTAACTAAAAGTCGAGTGGTCTATGCGATTCCCCAGTCTTTAAAAGGTCTTTAAAATTGATATTACAATTTTACATAAACACCTACAACTTAAATGCGAGAATACATAAAATTTCAAATAATTATTCCCATTTTAAGAATTTATTTTAAAAAAACAAACATACAAAAAAACTTTATTTCAGAGAGGTGAGGGTCCATTCTGTAGGAGCAACAAGAGGCCCATTACCTTGACAAGACATATTACAAGTGGGTTACATACAAACGTCTTAGTTAGCTGTGGCGGAAGCTTACGCTACTCCTATCAACACCCAGACTCTCCACCACCCTCCCTCCTCTCCCTCTCTCTCACCCTCCCTCCTCTCCCTCTCTCTATCACCCTCCCTCGTCACCCTCCCTCGTCTCCCCCCCTCGTCACCCTCCCTCGTCTCCCTCTCTCTCTCACCCTCCCTCATCTCCCTCTCCACCACCCTCCCTTGTCTCCCTCTCTCTATCACCCTCCCTTGTCTCCCTCTCTCTATCACCCTCCCTTCTCTCCCTCTCTCTATCACCCTCTCACCCTCTCTCTCCCTCCCTCTCTCCCTCTCCCTCTCACCTGTTGAGCTGCTCGCTCTGCAAGCTGTCAAGGAACACCTGGATCAGATTCTCAAACTCCTCCTCTCTCCCCCTCCACCACCCTCCCTTGTCTCCCTCTCTCTCATCCTCCCTCGTCTCCCCCCTCTCTCACCCTCCCTTGTCACCCTCCCTCGTCTCCCCCCTCTATCACCCTCCCTCATCTCCCTCTCTCTCACCCTCCCTTGTCTCCCTCTCTCTCACCCTCCCTCATCTCCCTCTCTCTCACCCTCCCTCCTCTCCCTCTCTCTCTCCCTCCCTCGTCATCCCCTCTCTCTCACCCTCCCTCGTCCCTCTCTCCCTCACCCTCCCTCTCTCTCACCCTCCCTCTCTCTCACCCTCCCTCTCTCTCAACCTCCCTTTCTCTCTCCCTCTCTCTCTCCCCCCCTCTCTCACCCTCTCTATCACCCTCTCTCACCCTCTCTCTCTCACCTGTTGAGCTGCTCGCTCTGCAAGCTGTCAAGGAACACCAGGATCAGATTCTCAAACTCCTCCTCTCTCACCCTCCACCATCCTCCCTCGTCTCCTCCCTCATCTCCCTCTCTCTCCCCCCCTCTCCCCCTCTCACCCTCTCCCCCTCTCTCTCCCTCCCTCGTCACCCTCCCCCTCTCCCTCTCCCTCTCACCTGTTGAGTTGCTCGCTCTGCAAGCTGTCAAGGAACACCTGGATCAGATTCTCAAACTCCTCCTCTCTCCCCCTCCACCACCCTCCCTTGTCTCCCTCTCTCTCATCCTCCCTCGTCTCCCCCCTCTCTCCCCCTCCCCTCTCCCCCTCCCTCCACCCCAACCTATTTCACAGTATTACATGGAGAGCTTGACAGAGATAAAGACCACAGTATTACATGGAGAGCTTGACAGAGATAAAGACCACAGTATTACATGGAGAGCTTGACAGAGATAAGACCACAGTATTACATGGAGAGCTTGACAGAGATAAAGACCACAGTATTACATGGAGAGCTTGACAGAGATAAAGACCACAGTATTACATGGAGAGCTTGACAGAGATAAAGAACACAGTATTACATGGAGAGCTTGACAGAGATAAAACCAATGTATTACATGGAGAGCTTGATAGAGATAAGAACACAGTATTACACGACGAGCTTGACAGAGATAAAGAACACAGTATTACCGCTGCATGCGTGTTTGTTTCACTTTACAAATTTAGACAGACGTTACCAGTTCTTAACTTTTTTTTGCAACGGTTATGACAAGCTCTCTTCTTGCCATGTATTTCTAGTAAAAACTTGACGCACTCTATATATATATTACTCAGTGAATAATTATCGAATGATCCCATAACCTTGAAACAGGCTTTGAGTGTGTGGTAAACATGGTAGTTTCTTCAAATTATGAAATAAGCGGCTCATTTTCAACACATTTTAAGCTCTTGTTCTCAGATCAAGCTGAACATTTGAATGCTTCAATTTTATTACCCTATTCACTTTCATCCTCCAAATAGTGATTGATGTACAAAGTGTTCTAACACAATGCTTACAATGGGGTCACATATCTGTGGAACTTTTCCCACCTTTAAAACATAAAAAAATACAAAGGCCTATATATTTTTTCACCAAGTCACTATTAAGTAATATCAAAATACTTTCAACAAGTCACTAAAAAGTAATATCAAAATATTTTCACCAAGTCACTATAAAGTAATATCAAAATATTTTCAACAAGTCACTATAAAGTAATATCAAAATATTTTCAACAAGTCACTATAAAATAATATCAAAATATTTTCACCAAGTCGCTATAAGGTAATATCAAAATATTATCAACAAGTCACGAAAGATAAAGTAATATCAAAATATTTTCACCAAGTCACGCTAAAGAAATATCAAAATATTTTCAACAAAGTCACTATAAAGTAATATCAAAATATTTTCACCAAGTCACTATAAAGTAATATCAAAATATTTTCACCAAGTCACGCTAAAGAAATATCAAAATATTTTCACCGAGTCACTATAAAGTAATATCAAAATATTTTCACCGAGTCACTATAAAGTAATATCAAAATATTTTCACCAAGTCACTATAAAGTAATATCAAAATATTTTCACCGAGTCACTATAAAGTAATATCAAAATAAGTCTCTGTGGTGGCGTTACCTGCTGCTGCTGTTGTTGTTGTTGATGATGATGTTGCTGTTGCAGCTGCCGCAGAACTGTCCGTCCAGAGCTGTCCCTGTGGCCAGATGGTCTCGCGCAGGGTGAGCAGGTAGAAGGCGAGTTGGTCCTGGGACACCAGGCTAGAGATGCTGGAGGACAAATACCTGGAGACAGAGACGGAGAAGGAAAACCAAGTCTATGAATAGTGTTATAAAGTTTCTAAAAACTAACAATCTAGAAAAAAAAAGTTGCCTCAATTTTGTATGAGTGCTAGCACCGGAACTGCTGCTCCAATCTTCTTTAGATTATTTTGTGATTAAGTAATCATGGCTTTGGCAAACCTGAAGTTTCTCACGCGGGCGACAAACCATAAGGACTGTCTGGCAATATGGAGATTACATTAGCGGATTTCGTAACGACACAACCGTAATCACAAAATATACTTAGCAACTGAATTACACTGGAAAAAAGTTCATTTTGTTACAGTTTGAGAGCAAAACTTAATCACCTCAAACACTTGAAATAGACACTCTAGTAAGTTCAGGCATTTTTTCAACTGAACAGAAGAATGTTCATTGTCTGGATGTACTATGACTATATTATCAGCAATGCCAACAGAGTTAAGTTCTTCCTGCACCTTTATGCCTGAAGCAGTTTGCCATGCTGAATCTATTGACATACCCCTTGACAGACCTTTACTCAACTCTGACTTACCTATGTGGTTTTTTTATACTGATACTATGTAAATTTATGAAAAACTGGCATCATGGTATTGTTACTCAAACATTTCACAACAAAAACTACAAAGTCATTTCTTGTTTTGCTCTAAAGTTCTAGAGTCTTTTTTTTCTCTCCACAAAAATTGGTTCCTCAGCTGACAAAAAGTCCTGAACTCACTAGAGTGTCTATCTCAAAAAATATTTTCAATGGATCGATTTCGTCTCACATGTAAGAAAAAAAGAATAAGGAAGAACAATTCAAACATAAAATTATGTCCGCTTGAATAATTCGGAACCTTTAACACCTTACCTATTAAGAGCTTTGCCGAGCACGGCGTGCAGCGATTGGACGACGCGATCGTGGCTGAGCCAATGATCGGTTCCCTGAAGACCTTGAACCAACAGGTCAATGACCACAGCGCTCAGACTCTCCCTGGGCCCATCCTCACACTGATTGGACGGCGCGTCTGAAAGAAAAAATTTGATTCAACAGAAATTGCACCAGGGACAGGGTTTTTTTTACAAATTGATACCAAACTTTCTGGAATTATTCAAAGGAACATAGTCACATTTGTTGGAATCATAACTTATTGTAGATCGTTGGCTTCAACCTACAATTTGCTTAATACAAAAAAATTTGATACAACAGAAATAACATTGGGGAATGTTTTACAATATTCAGGATTTTTTTTTTTTTTTACAAATTGACACTAGACTTTCGAGAATTATACATAGTCACATTTGTGGGAATCATAACTAATTGTAGATCCTTGGCTTTAACCTAGAATTTGCTTCATACGAACAACTCTTAATATTTTGTTAATTCTATATTAGAGCCCCTCCTTCTGGTTTTACCGGCATTTAGAAAAATTTAATTCAACAGAAATTACACCACGGAACGTTTTACAATTTTCAGGTATTTTTTTTTTTCAAAATACCGCCAAACTTTCTGGAATGATTCAAAGAAACATAGTCACATTTGTTGAAATCATAACTTATTGTAGATCCTTAGCTTCAACCTAGAATTTGCTTCATACGAACAACTTTTAATATTTTGTTAATTCTATATTAGAGCCTCCTTGGTTTTACCGGCATTTAGACAAATTTAATTCAACAGAAATTATACCACGGAACGTTTTACAACATAGGGATCTTTTTTTCAAAATATAACCAAATATTTTGGAATTATTCAAAGGAACATAGTCACATTTGTTGGAATCATAACTTATTGTAGATCTTTGGCTTCAACCTACAATTTGCTTCATATGAAAACCTCTTAATATTTTGTTTATTCTATATTAGAGCCTCACTCCTTTCCTTATGTCCATATGAATCAGTCAGTTCCTACTGGTTTTAACTGCTTTTAGAGACAAATTTAGAGAGAGATGTCGAGAAATCTACTTTGCAATTTATTTTTCTTTCTCTTTTTTTTTTTATAATCACCTGCTGAGTTTGCATTAGTGTCGGAATTTTCCTGGGAAACAGATTCATCGTTCTCCGAGGAGGGTAAGCTGGCGAGAACTCTCTCAACTTCCTGTCTATAGACCATCTCCATCTTGTCGGTTTTCTGATCAGTGAAACGAGGAGGAATTATTGATATAAGCTTGTTAGATTAGATTAGAAAGTGTAGAGATTGTGAGAAATGTAAACTCAACAGTAAATACAAAATAATTTTCTAACTTCCTTATGACTTCATGCTGGCTTAAACCACAAATTCCTGGGTCAATTTAAATTGATTTCCCTCATCTCATCTCACAATTGCATTATTGAGGTAGCGATGTATGACATCCTGCATTATATGAAATGTATCCCATATAGGTTTAAATATTCAAGGATTACAAAAATGAATAATAAGGAAATGTGAAAAGTATCCCATGTAGGTTTAAATATTCAAGGATTACAAAAATGAAT
>RQTK01000137.1:252824-277824 GCA_003991915.1 Elysia chlorotica
GGTCGGGAACTTTGTGTTTGTATGCAGTGTTATGTGTATTCTTGTATATGCATGAAGAGTTGTGTGTTTTTATCATTATTATTATTTCTATTATCATTATTATCATTATTACTATCATTATCATTATTAATCTTATTATTATTATCATTATTACTATCATTATCATTATTATAAGAACGAATAAGTTTACCTTCTGGTCGGCCAGCACCTTGGAGATGTTGAACAGATCTTCCTCCGAGTCCGAGCAGGCGTCTTCCATCGTCCTCACACAGCTGTCCCACAGCAGGTTGGAGCTCTCTAACCCCTAGACAAGAAAAGGGTAAAAAAAATACCTTTTTAAACACAAAGTGACACATTTTCACCTATACCATATTACCTCCCCAAAAACAAACAAAAAAACCCCGCAAAATCGGGACTTATGTAAATTTAAATAATATTGGGATTACTAATACAAAAGTTCCCCTTTCAAAAGAATTGGCTTAGATACTATTCCACTAAATTCAACTTGTTCTTATGAACAGGTATACCAGCTTGTATTTACATAAACAAGATCACCACTCTTAAACAGGCGCCTTTTAGTTTGTCATCCACCATTAGCTACTCACTTGCAAATCAAAAAGTTTTGCTGAAAAAAAATTCCCAATTTCGAAATACGATGTTTATTATGCATCTCTTTTATATATTACAATAGACCTTATATTTATCCTACTCCATCAATGTTGACCAAAATTTCATCAGTTGAATATTATAGTAATAATAAAACGCATGAAAAATAATAAATACTTTATGCATTTATACAACTCCGCCAAGCCACATAAAATGATTTAGGACCAAGTTTGACAAAATTTATTTATTTTTATTTCTGTCACCAAGCGATCATGTAAAAAAAAAAAAAATTAATGAGCCTACTAACTACCAACTCTTTCAAAAATTTTATAACTAAAGTTAAATGAATAACTGTTTAGCATTTGGATTATCAGTCAGAAATCTACCACATACCACGCTATAGTTTAGAAATAATCAAAACTTAATCTGTGTCTGTGCGTAGTGGTTGCTGGTGTCAAACATGTCAATATATCATGAGACATAATCTGAACTGTGCCTGTATATAGTCGTAGCTGATCTCAAACATGACAATATATTATTAGACATAATCTGAACTGTGTCTGTACGTAGTCGTAGCTGATCTCAAACATGACAAAATATTATTAGACATAATCTGAACTGTGCCTGTATATAGTCGTAGCTGATCTCAAACATGACAATATATTATTAGACATAATCTGAACTGTGCCTGTATATAGTCGTAGCTGATCTCAAACATGACAAAATATTATTAGACATAATCTGAACTGTATCTGTACGTAGTTGTAACTGATTTTAAACATATCAGTACCATTAGACATAATCTGAACTGTGTCTGTATATAGTCTCAAACATGTCAGTATCATTAGACATAATCTGAACTGTGTCTGTATATAGTCTCAAACATGTCAGTACCATTAGACATAATCTGAACTGTGTCTGTATATAGTCTCAAACATGTCAGTATCATTAGACATAATCTGAACTGTGTCTGTATATAGTCTCAAACATGTCAGTACCATTAGACATAATCTGAACTGTGTCTGTATATAGTCTCAAACATGTCAGTATCATTAGACATAATCTGAACTGTGTCTGTATATAGTCTCAAACATGTCAGTACCATTAGACATAATCTGAACTGTGTCTGTATATAGTCTCAAACATGTCAGTACTATCATTAGACATAATCTGAACTGTGTCTGTATATAGTCTCAAACATGTCAGTATCATTAGACATAATCTGAACTGTGTCTGTATATAGTCTCAAACATATCAGTACCATTAGACATAATCTGAACTGTGTCTGTATATATAGTCTCAAACATGTCAGTACCATTAGACATAATCTGAACTGTGTCTGTATATAGTCTCAAACATGTCAGTATCATTAGACATCATCTGAACTGTGTCTGTATATAGTCTCAAACATGTCAGTATCATTAGACATAATCTGAACTATTTCTGTGCGTAATCGGGTCACATCTAACCCAGAAAATTTCAGGGGTGGGGCACTTAGGGGTTTAACATTAGACCAAACCTAACCTGTCTCGTGCTGCCCGGCAGATTTTGACCCAGGTCTGAAAGGGTTAACATTAGACCAAACCTAACCTGTCTCGGTGCGTAGCCCGGCAGATTTTGACCCAGGTCTGAAAGGGTTAACATTAGACAAAACCTAACCTGTCTCGGAGCGTAGCCGTGGCAGATGTCAAACATGTCAGTGTCGTGCTGCCCGGCAGATTTTGACCCAGGTCTGAAAGGGTTAATACTATTACTAGACCAAACCTAACCTGTCTCGGAGCGTAGCCGTGGCAGATGTCAAACATGTCAGTGTCGTGCTGCCCGGCAGATTTTGACCCAGGTCTGAAAGGGTTAACATTAGACCAAACCTAACCTGTCTCGTGCTGCCCGGCAGATTTTGACCCAGGTCTGAAAGGGTTAATATTAGACCAAACCTAACCTGTCTCGGTGCGTAGCCGTGGAAGATTTTGACCCAGGTCTGAAAGGGTTAATATTAGACCAAACCTAACCTGTCTCGTGCTGCCCGGCAGATTTTGACCCAGGTCTGAAAGGGTTAATATTAGACCAAACCTAACCTGTCTCGTGCTGCCCGGCAGATTTTGACCCAGGTCTGAAAGGGTTAATATTAGACCAAACCTAACCTGTCTCGGAGCGTAGCCGTGGCAGATTTTGACCCAGGTCTGAAAGGGTTAATATTAGACCAAACCTAACCTGTCTCGGAGCGTAGCCGCCATGGCAGATTTTGACCCAGGTCTGAAAGGGTTAACATTAGACCAAACCTAACCTGTCTCGGTGCGTAGCCGTGGCAGATTTTGACCCAGGTCTGAAAGGGTTAATATTAGACCAAACCTAACCTGTCTCGTGCTGCCCGGCATGTTTTGACCCAGGTCTGAAAGGGTTAATATTAGACAAAACCTAACCTGTCTCTGGGCGTAGCCGTGGCAGATGTCAAACATGTCTGTGTCGTGCTGCCCGGCAGATTTTGAGCCAGGTCTGTCCTCGGGGGTCTCCCGGCTTCGCAGGCCGGAGATCACTTCCTGTGCGTTGTTTGGGATTGACATGATGCGGTCCACGACTCCGGACACGCCTCGCATCAGCATCTGGTACGGGGGAAAGAATTGTTGAAAATAAAATTTAAAAAAAATGTTATTCCTTAGTAAGTATATGTATGACAATTTCTTGTGAGTGATAATAAGATAGTGTTCGAACTCTTTATTACTATTAGTGTTACATAGAGAAGTATTTCATAACTATGAGTAATAGTAACCTGTCAAAGTAAAGCAACCAGATGACAGTATAAAAATATATATATCTCACAATAGCATACCAAAAGGATTAACAGCCTTTAGACACAATAAATAGATCCAAAATTAACATAATATGGACAAACAAAAATGTAAATAAAAAGTTTCAAAACACTACCAAAGTTGTCCAGTGGTGGAACATTGGTCTCTGGTTATATAATATATTTATTTCACTACAGCCTACCACAATGACCAACCTCCTTGAGACAAAATAAAGAAAGCTTTCAAGACAACACTAATATGTGAGCCAACCTAGGAAAATCATGGTTTTGGCAGAAATTTGCCCTATAGGTATTTTTACATTTTTTAGAAAACTTAGAATGTGCTGATTATGAAGTTTTTTAATTTCTAGTAATATCTTGACTATTGAAGAAGTTATGGACATTTAAAGATAGGTCTATTAGTGACCCGAGGTCGATATTTTCACACTTATTTGGGCTACACGTCAGAACCAAGATTTGCGTCAATACCATGATTTTTCTAGGCTGGCACCAATATGCAATAGATCCCGTGGGGTCAAACCTTGTCCAGACGTGGAACGTTGATCTCTGGAGATTTCTTCACGAATGCGATGTGCGAGTCCCCCTCGTATGCGAGAAACTCCCGTATGTCTGGACTGTTACAGATCGCCTCAATCTCAATCAGGTCCTGGCAAAAGACAGAAAGCTGTGTTATTACTGTTACTGACTATAGCCTCAATCAGGTCCTAGAAAAAAAAACAGAAAGCTGTGTTATTACTGTTACTGACTATAGCCTCAATCTCAATCAGGTCCTGGCAAGACGACAGAAAGCTGTGTTATTACTGTTACTGACTATAGCCTCAATCTCAATCAGGTCCTGGCAAAAGACAGAAAGCTGTGTTATTACTGTTACTGACTATAGCCTCAATCTCAATCAGGTCTGGCACGCATTCCATTTCATAAACAAGCGTAAAATGGAAATCTGTTTTAGATAAACCACTTTGGGGACATTCTAAAGCTGTGTTATTACTGTTACTGACTATAGCCTCAATCTCAATCAGGTCCTGGCAAAAGACAGAAAGCTGTGTTATTACTGTTACTGACTATAGCCTCAATCTCAATCAGGTCCTGGCAAAAGACAGAAAGCTGTGTTATTACTGTTACTGACTATAGCCTCAATCTCAATCAGGTCCTGGCAAAAGACAGAAAGCTGTGTTATTACTGTTACTGACTATAGCCTCAATCTCAATCAGGTCCTGGTAAAAGACAGAAAGCTGTGTTATTACTGTTACTGACTGAGCACGCACTCAGGTCTCACGCATTCCATTTCATAAACAAGCGTAATATGGAGATATGCTTTAGATAAACCACTTTGGGGACATTCTAAAGTTTATTTTATCCAAAGTTCATATTTAACAGGGAGAAGGCGGAAAGCTGTGTTATTGATTGATGGGACACTCAGGTATCACGCTTTCCATTTCATAAACAAGCGTAAATTGGAAATCGTTTAAGATAAACCACTTTGGGGACATTCTAAAGTTTATTTTATCCAAAGTTCATATTTAACAGGGAGAAGACAGAAAGTTGTGTTATTGAGTATAATTGACGGATCACATACTCAGGTCTCAAACTTTCCATTTCATGAACAAGCGTAAATTGGAAATCGTTTAAGATAAACCACACGGGGGACATTCTGAAAGTTTATTTTATCCAAAGTTCATATTTAACAGGGATGGTAAACTTAAAACAAAGCAATTGGTGCCTGGGAAAAAGTTTATATAAAGCCATACTATATCCTAAGCAGATTGTGTTGTATACCGTGAACATAATTTATTATAATCACTGGGCTAGAGTATGGAACATCTCATTGATACGCCATTTTGACATTTGCATAACAATGAGTTTGATGAATGTCTATCTCATGGTGATGTTAAAACACAATTGCTGCAACTTGTTTTAGGTAAACAAAGAAAAACAATAGAAGAACTTGTACTTCTAACACAGGAATGAACAATATTCTTTTTTTTCTAAATGATCTCAAAGCTATAGTATTTAGATATTTTACAATCAGACCAAATTATATATCGACTATTTACATTCTTGGAAATATAAACTTTTCTGCGATTCTCAAAGTAGAAAGATGGAATCAATTGTCATATCTTTTCTATATTTATGCACAATTGTACAATAGAAAACGCAACAATACACATATCTTTGAAAAGAATATTGCAAACCATTCCATTCTGCAAGCTTGTATTAAAGAAACAAACCTTCAAGTATTTCTCCAGAAAAAGTCGCCGCGCCTCTACCGTTTCCTTGTCCAAAGTCTTGAATGGAAGGCTCGGCCAACGCTTTGGACCTCTGATCTCTGTGAACAAGAAAATCAAATACATTTGTAGCAGTAATTATTACACATACTTAAGTAACCAGCACCAAGAGGGTAAAAGAATGATTTGAGAAAATTGGTCATATTACTTTATATACTAAATATCAATCATTCAATGTGTCTTTCTTTTTTTTTGAGTTTTTTTTTTTACCTTACACCTCTTGAATAAAGGGTGGCATTTTATTCATAGAAGAAGAAAACAAAAACCAAAAAACTTCACTCAAATACTCCTTGCCTGTAGAAAAATTCTTCAAGCTATGTTCCCTTTTCTCTACATAATTAGTTAACTACACCTACAAAAATAAGCATATAATTATTTTAAAAAAAAACAACAACTAAAGAGCCCATTAAATTCCCTGCATCATTGCTCACTTATCAGCTTCGAAAAAAAAGGTTTAACATTCAACAGCATCAAAAAGAGAGTCAAAAGTATGACTCTATTTTCACACACTAGATCAGTCTTGTTTGGACGTCCAAGACTTTTCATTTTACAACATATTTTCGCATTTTTATATTAGCCTGTTACATAATAGCATGTATGTAAAATTTAAAAATCTGTTCAAAACTTTTCATGTTACAACATGTTTTTGCATTTATATGTATTAGCCAGTTACATTGTAGCATGTATGTAACATTAAAAAATCTGTTCGAAACTTTTCATTTTACAACATGTTTTTGCATTTATATGTATTAGCCCGGTTCAATGCAGCATGTAACATCTAAAAACCAGTCAAAACCTATTGTTCCCAGATTGTCTAGTAAGCAGTTATGCCAACTGGATTATTTTTTTTTTTTACTGAACTTTTTCACAAAGCGTTACAGCCGTGTATCGGATAAATGATCTAAAAAACACACCAAGTTAATGTCAGTAGTAATTTTAGTATATGAAGCGAGATAAGAATGACATACTTCTTCTTAATTAAGATTATCCGTATGCTCTAAAACTTGTATTCTCTTGAGAGAATGTATGCATCGTTGAGCGAAACTGGATTACCAGGCCTGTAAGGGCAAATTATATCTTACTTTTCAAGAACTGTTTGTACGTAGATTGACTCTCTAGCCTCGACTGCAAATTCAAAAACTCCCTGTAGCGCCGTCGAACCGTTCCAGACCGTATGATGGACTTTCCTTCCTCAGAGAAATACAGAGCCTCATACTGATTTAAACAGAAATAAATTTGGTTTTTAATGATGCTAGGGAATCATTGCAGAGTTTGGAACTATGTGTAAATACATGGAATAAAGGTTCCCACACAATTGTCTGAGGTTCTTAAAATAAAAGACATTTTTTAATTCAATGTACAGTGCAAGGTGTGCCGCCACACATCTTTGTTAAAAATTATAATCATTACTCTGCAAAGTCTACACGTCTTGATTTGAAAGTAAAAATAACAAAATATCACAAAATCAATTTTCAGCCTCTTTCAACCTGTAGACCAAAAAAGTTTTGTATTTATTATCATCGTAACATTGAATCATGCATAAGAAGATATCAACACCCTGAATGGATTTGAGCAAACAAGTTTCTATCTAGCTAAAAAAAAAAGTTGCATTCATGCCAAAAGTGTGTGAGATAAATATAGACACCAATGATGATGAAAGTTTTCCAGAAAGCACATTTCATATTATTGAAAGTAACCTCAAAGCAAAACTCAACACTTGGTACGACTTATTCCAGTTCCACCAGTTTTGAAATTAAGTCAAAGGTACTTACAGTGGTTTCAAACAAATATTTACAAAAATACCCTTTTTTCAATCGTTCAAAATACAAATGTCCTGATTTGGAATAACACGGACCTAATTATGTAAATAATAATAATAATAATAATAAAAATAATAATAATAATAATAAAAATAATAATAATAATATAAAAATAATAATAATATGAAAAAAAAAAAGCACTGAAATCAGTTTCTCCATGCAGGCTAAGTAGGTGATAAACTCTATATAACATTTGACAAGGCATTTATAAAGACAAAATCTACGTTGAACTGTAGGATGAAAAAAACAGTGACTATCAGTTTGGACTGCATTTGAGTAGAGATCTAGTCTTCATAGCAATGCACTGAGCACAGAAGAAAAAGTTTCAAATGTGACTTTTGCAAATCTATTTAAAAAAAAAAAAATTTTGAAAACTTACCTTTAACATAACACTGAAACTTGCAAAACAAGTAAAAATTCTATGTCAATGGTTAAATCAACAATAAATAATATAAAACAAATTCAAAGTCATACCCTGATAGCAAGCATAAGATTTGTAAATGCTGTATACATACATTTTTTATTACACACTAACAAGATAAATTTATTGAATCATTAGACAAATTGTGTAAGTAATTAGTTTGGAATGAATACATACCGTAACCATTTACTTTTCAAGCATTAGTAGTGAGAAAATCTTAAAATCAACTTAGATATTTCATCTCAGATGTTATTATATATATATATAATTAAAGAAGTAAAACCTTTACGGACATACCTGAATGATGTAGAGCGAGTACTGATTGGAACTTCTGTATTCCGTGTTCACGATAGTCTCTGGAATGGACACATCTTGGAAAATTCGCCTGTCGTCTAAGATGTAAGACTTGACCATGTTGTCCCAGGAGTCGTTGGATTCAAAGTTCAGCAGATCTTGATTGGCTGCGAGCGGGGCGTCTTTCACAGAAGGGGATGGAGTAAGTAACGGGGAAATTGCACTCGCATCGAGCCCGCTATCAGAGTTTGATGCACGGGATGAGAAAGTGAAAAGGGAGTTAATGTTTGAGAAAAACCCTGGGGCGGGTGATGTATCACAGTCGCTGAGTGCGGGTGTGAGTTCGCATTCTCGCTCCTTGTCTCCACCAATAGAGGGGTCTGAGAGCTCGCTTGCTGACGTCGCCTCGCGAAGAATGGGCACGCCGTCTACAAATAACTTCGGGGTGGTGCTCGAATTTTTTTTCTCAAGTTCTGTGGATGATTTTGAGTTCTTTGAGGAAAGAGGGTTCAGGTTTGAGGTGATTCCAGATATGATGGAAAGCGTCTTGGGTTTTTTCACCCCCAACGCCGGCTGTTGCTGTTGTTGTTGTTTTCCTCCGGGTTTCAGATTGTCGACGAAAAAATGTTTCAATGAGGAGAATTTAGAGAAGTTGTGAGTAAGATGTTCAGGCTCTGTGTCTGTATCAGCTGACGCACTGATCATAGCAACGTCGTTTGATGCACTTGGCTCCATGCTAGAGCTGAAACTGATTATCTTTTGAGGATCAACCTCCATGTCTTCTATGTCGTAGTTATTTTCACTGAAATGATCCATGGCTTCCTTCCCCACATCAGCCTCGGATTCATGAATCAAGGGACTGGAAAGTTTGTCTTTAATGTTATGATTGCACTCAGGATTGCGAACAGAAATATGATTATGGGAACAATCTGGTGTATTGCTTTTGCCTTGATTGTCACTTTCTTTTTTAGAAACATTTCCTACAGGCTGATGATGTTTGTCTAAAGCACTCAATTCAGAAGCTCCAGGATCAATTTCATCTCTTGTCTGTTGAGCAACGACTGGAGAGGTAGTTTTACATGACACAGTTTCCGCCTCACTTCCCTCAGCTTTGTCGTAACTTTCGCTGTCTCCGCAATCTTCATGTGATGGAAGAAAAATTTCCAAATCTTTCAAATTGTTTAAATTCACTGAATCCTCAACACCAGATTCTGCATGATTTTGTTTAATATCCTTTTCTCCTCCAACTTCACCGGTATTGGAGTCTTTCTTTTTATCCAAAGAAGGAATTTCTACTTCGTCTACCTTAATGTCAAACTCGTTATGAACACCAGATTCAGTTTGCTCCTCCTCGTAAGATGTGATGCGTATTATGATTTTCATCAGCCAAAGCGGATCAGAAATCATTGCTACCAAAGGCAGCATTATATTTTGTGACAAAATATCCACTAGCAAAGTTCTCGCACACACACCTTTTATGACTTGACTGTTACACGCACACACGACAATCACTGACATTACTCCTTTGACATAATCCTGTTCTAAACGTTCAGAATCAAGCGCATAATGAAAAGACGATAACGACTTGAAAGCTTCATCAACAGAGGAGTGCCTCATGACTGTAGACCCTGTTTCAACTTTCGTGTTGGGATGAACTTTGTGGCTTTGAAAAGAGTTCTGGGCTTTGAGAAAATTGGAGAGATGGACCATAAACAGTTTCAAAATTCGTGTAAGCGTAACATCAGGATCCTGTTGCGCTATACGGGACACTAGGCTGTTAAAAGTTTGCTGCAATAAAATTTTTGTATCCTTAAGAAATTGTGGATCATATGAGTAGTCAGCGTACCATGATCGAATAAAGTCTCTGAGAATCAGAAGCTGTATAGAGTTGAGCTCTTGTCCAACATCACTCGGCAAAGTAACTTTGTCCAAAGTATGACTAGTCTGTTCATTTTCCTCCTCCTTTGGTATTTCACTGTTGACATCCTTAGCTTCTCCTGAGCTTGAAGCTATCTCATGATTTCCTTGGGCTACTTGGTTCAAGAAAACTCTCAAGCTGTAATATTGATCACGTGCCAGTAGATAAACAGACTCAAGTTTATCCAGCACTTGTTCCGCTACTAGGGATGCTTTTTCATGGTGGAGGGCTTGCTCGGACAATTTAAACCCGACACAAAAAGTTGTAAACAGCGTGAAGGTCAAGGTCCAATGGGAACTTGCCCATGAAAGAACGCAAGACCCTACAAATAGAACAATCAGCTTTTGAAGTGTTGAATAGCCTTCCCAACTGAGCAAATCAAGCACCAACTTCTTGATACCGTCCTCGTCTGACTCCGCCATTCTCCCGTCTCTTCAAACATGACAGGTCAAAATTAGGGAGCCTGTCAAGAGAAGTATATTATCAGTGTTTAGTTGGTATTAGTCATGATATTCAACAAATCTAGATTTTAAATCTAATGTAGTAAGTAGAAAAAAAGTACACTACATTTACAACATATTTTATCTCTGTGCCACTGGAGATTGCGTCTTCTCCTGCTTCATCCAAACTCCAGGCAGTTTTCAAATGGGGTCAGATCAAAAGGTGCCATTTCTAAACATATGTCATTTCGCGAACTAATACTAATCAAGTATTTGAGGTTTTTCAATAGGAATTTAGTTTAGAAATCAATAGTTTATGTCCTAAAGAGACAACTTTAGATAGCATTTGGTCATGAGATTGACAATCTTTTAATTGGAAAAAGTTACTTCCGAAATTAAAACTAAAAACTGAGGTATGTTAGCATAAATCTATAGGCCTACTCCCCCAAATATGTGTAAGTACTACTTTATAAAAAAAAATTGTTCTGTGGTTAGGTAAGATGCTGTTGATTTAAAAACTGCAAGTTTTCGTATTATTTTACAAATACCTTGATAAGATCAGTTTTTAAACGCCCATTCAATTTATTCATCGGTCTGCGAAGCTGCCTTCTGAATGGGTACTCACTCAGTTACTTGTGTGCACCTATTTTTTGAAATCCGCCCTAAAAGGGAAGTGCAGCTGGTACATTACTCTATATATATATAGACTTCTATATATGCATCTAGAATATTTAAAATCTAAAAGATCTAGATTCTAGTTAAAGGGTGCTTAATAATAATTTGGGCCTCTAAATGTAGATCTAGATCTAGATCTAGATTCTAGATTTTATGGTACTAACACTAAAATCTCTAGATCTAGATTAGATCTCTTTCATGCATGAAAGATGAGTTCAGGACGAGTTTGCTTTTGCAAAACATTTTCATCTTGAAACGTCAGTACCTATATGGACTTCCCAACAACTCCCACATCAGAGCCCATTCATTTGGACGATAAGATAAGTATACCTATAAATTTGGATCTAGTACAATTATAGTAGGCAGTACTAGGCACTGAGGTAGGTAGGCAGTATGCACAGCTGCAGTCTAAGGGCGAACACTCTTGATTGTTTGAGCAATTTCCGCATAAATAGTAAAGTCATGTGACCTTCTTATCATATGATAGTGTTCTTAATTTAGATTCTTGGCTCTTTTGAGGAAGAAAACAAGAATATTTTATTGTTGTTTTTAACTGCTCGTGTGGGTGTGTCCCGGTAAAAACAGACTGCAACTTGTAACACTTCTCTAGTCGCACCTAGATTCTAGATCTAGAATCTAGGCCTAGATCTTTTACATTAATAAATTTGAATACAAGGTGTAGACTCGATAAATGTTCAAGTTCTCAATTCAAAAGACTTTCACTGAACACATTCTCTTGATTATTGAAACCAGTTTAACCTCAATATAATTTCTTCATACCGTTTTACCAAAGGAATCAAAACAGTCAATATCAAAATGCCCAGGGCAACAGTTGCATCCAGGTAATTGAAATCTAAATCTAGATTTAGATAATAATCCAATTAATGAACTGTCTCTCTCTCTCTCTGTCTCTCTCTCTCTGAGTTTCTATCCCTCTCCCTCCTCTCTCTACACTGCCTCTCTCTCTCTCTCTGAGCCTCTCTCTCTCTCTCTCTAATAGTGTTCTTAATTTAGATTCTTGGCTCTTTTGAGGAAGAAAACAAGAATATTTTATTGTTGTTTTTAACTGCTCATGTGGGTGTGTCCCGGTAAAAACAGACTGCAACTTGTAACACTTCTCTAGTCGCACCTAGATTCTAGATCTAGAATCTAGGCCTAGATCTTTTACATTAATAAATTTGAAAACAAGGTGTAGACTCGATAAATGTTCAAGTTCTCAATTCAAAAGACTTTCACTGAACACATTCTCTTGATTATTGAAACCAGT
This sequence comes from Elysia chlorotica, assembly GCA_003991915.1. NCBI lineage: Eukaryota > Metazoa > Mollusca > Gastropoda > Plakobranchidae > Elysia > Elysia chlorotica. The sequence goes on from RQTK01000137.1 coordinate 265,357, forward strand.
TTAACCTCAATATAATTTCTTCATACCGTTCTACCAAAGGAATCAAAACAGTCAATATCAAAATGCCCAGGGCAACAGTTGCATCCAGGTAATTGAAATCTAAATCTAGATTTAGATAATAATCCAATTGAATGAACTGTCTCTCTCTCTCTCTCTCTCTCTCTCTCTGAGTTTCTATCCCTCTCCCTCCTCTCTCTACACTGCCTCTCTCTCTCTCTCTGAGCCTCTCTCTCTCTCTCTCTCTCTCTCTCTCTCTCTCTCTCTCTCTCTCTCTCTCTCTCTCTTTATTTCTCTCTCAGAGGGGTGCAGTGATTCTGAGGTAGAACATCAACTTCCGACGCAAAAGGTCTGGGCTCAAGCCCTAGTAATTTCGCTTGGTGGCAGTTTAATGTGACCGACTGAGACAGGACTCATGGTATCCCCGCCCTGTCTCGTTTGCGACAAATTTATCACCCTTTTTGGATCAAGTTAGTTATAAAATAATGTAGTCCTTCATTTAGTCTCAGATCGATAAAGATTTTTTTAATAAGAAATGGTTGCTGTGCAACATTAATAATTATGTAGTTTCATTATTATTTCATAAAATTAAAAAGTTCTTCTATTGCATATTGCAGGGAGTTGAAGAACAAGGACACTGGTATGGACCTCTTTGTTCCAACATTCAAGGAAATCAAAGGTCGTTTGTCGTCAACTGTGTACTATCAAGTTGTTGTTGTCACCAACCTGCCGTTTTTCAAAACCCCAAGTCACAAAGAAACGGATGTTGTGCAACTCAGTGTAAGGTTTTGAAAAACAATTGAGACCTTAAATTACAAAAATGTTATCAGATTTAGTTAGTATATTACTAAGCCAATCATTATTGGTGCTCCTTTCAGTTTAAAATACATGTATAGATCTACCGTTGAATTTTAAGTAAAAGACATTGGATTGAGATGTTATAAAATATAAATCCATTTGTAAATAAAACTGAAGGGCATAAACCTTGTGGTTAATTTCAAATTCATATATGCCTTTATAGTTGTAAAAGTGTTTTCTATATTAATAGAGCTGCCAATTAAGTTTTTGGACTCATTATTTTGAAATCTCTTTTAAATGTATATATTTAACAATAAGGTTCTAATTATATGTTACGTTTGATAATTACATCCTGCCATAGTTCTATACATCTAACACATCTTTTTTATTTTTAATAATCATACCAATTTTTTATTATTTCATTTTAATTTTATTGCAGATTGAGAAAAAATGGGTCGACTTTGAAGAGATGAGAACAAAACTCAGCGAAGCATTTCCAGGCACTATGTTACCTTTGATTGATAAAAAGTCTTTCATTGTGAACGATTTTGTCTTGAAAGAGAGGAGAAATAGTCTGGATTTGTTTGTGAAATTTTTGGCAATGGTGTCGAAGCTGGCCAAGTCACCTGCAGTGCTTCAGTTTCTGGGTATGTTAACCAGGGTCTTAGATTTCTTTGAAGGGTGCATTTGATGTGCTCAATCATAGATTCTCGAGTTTGTTGGTCTAAAGGACCCGTAATACTGTAATACAAAGTCTCACACTGTTTCTTTTTCTCACTAATTTAAGTAAAGAAACCTGACTCAATTAAACCTTTTTTTATTTTATTTAAAATCTTTTTATTAGGTTGCCAATGGATGCACAAACATCTAGGGACAAACAAATGCAATAATGTATTCCTCAAATTTTATTGTAATTTATTAATTATACCGGTACTTTTTTCACTAGAAGAAAAAGAAGTTCACAGTTTCAGTAAAGGTCTATCAAGAGGTTATGTCTTATAGTTATGATTCAAGATTTAATACCAGTACTGTTTTTTTTTAAATATCAGAGTGAAGCAGTTTTTTTTTCAACAATTTTTATATTTATTGTTAAGTCTTTATGAATGTTTTTGAATTTGAAGATGTAAAGCCTTACTTATAAGGAGAAAGTTCCAGTGTTGTACATCTTAAAAGGTCCCTCCAGAGAAATCTACTTGTTTGTACAATACTGTGATAGAAACCACTCCACAAGCCACGAAGAATCTATTCTAAAACACAATTACTTCTTCTATCTGTAATGCTAATTTTATTGTAATTTATTAATTATACCGGTACTTTTTTCACTAGAAGAAAAAGAAGTTCACAGTTTCAGTAAAGGTCTATCAAGAGGTTATGTCTTATAGTTATGATTCACAATACTATGTTACTGCGTGCGAAAAGGTTCAGTTAAAAAATAATGATCGATTTGGCATCGCTATTCTTTGTCTTTTCAGGTGTGGATGCAATCAGGGCCAACAAAACAAAACTTGATGATGTGCCGGGTGATAAAAAGTCTGCTCAAACTACAGACACAGACAAAGAGTCAAAGTATGTGAATGTTGATAATTGTATTACTCAAAGAAAAGTCTGTGTACTTTTTATATAAAACTACTTAAAAACGAAAAAATAAAAATATCAGTTTTATTTAAGATAAATTAACCAATATTCCATTATTTTAAAAAAATCTTTATTTTGATAAAGATAGAATTTTTAACATAATGTAATTGTGTTGCTTTTAGCCTTATTATATTGATAAAAAAAAAAGAACTTTTTTTGACAGACAACAATAATTATACTTATAGCGTAAAATAATTACTGGTAATACTAAAAGTCTACTAATTTGATATTGTGTTCTCTTTAATAATGAAAGCCAAAGCGGAGAAAATATAATTATACCTAGTGTCTAGTTGCATCATTGAGTTAAAGCAAAGCTCAGTAAAGCACTTTTGCAGGAACCTATATCTCAGTTCGCTCCATTAACTTCAAGTATTTTATGACACATTACTACAGCAATCTTAATTGAGCTATGTTTTTGCTACTAGACCAGATGCTGATGTTGATGTGTTTGGTGAGACCCAGGACTCTCAAGATGCGGGCGATTTGTTTGATGAAGATGGGGAAGGAACAGATGATCTTGCAGCTTTTGGGGACAACACTGGAGAAGTGGAAAGATCCAGAGGTGAGTGTGCTAAGACGATTAACATTATGAAGGAACGGAAATATGACTTTGGAATTATATTAATCTAACACTAATCCTAACAAGTAATCACACCACTTTCCTTATCTACAGCCCAAGTAAGTTATTTGTTCATCAAGGTGTAACCATGTGTGTTACGAAATGTCCTATATAAAAAAGCAACGCTCGGGGTCATTTTTTTACTCAGACTTACGATAAGTATAAAATGTTGCAAGTTGTAAAGCTGATTGGGAAAAAGATTGAAGTTTAGTCATGAAGAAGAAATTTGCTGCTTCATGAAGGCTTTTACGCTTTTTGTTTGTTTTGTTTTTTGTTTGCTATTTTGTTTTGTTTTTGTTTTGTTGTTGTTGTTGTTGTTTTTTGGGGGGGGAGGGAGGGGGGGGGGGGGGATTCCAAACATTGTTAAAAAATGAGATTGCAGCAAACTGTTATATTTGTTTGCATAATTTTACATCTTCTGACAAAGAATTTTTAATTAACATTATGAAGGAACGAAAACATCACTTTGGAAGTATTATTAATCTAATACTAATTCCAACAATTAATCACATTACTTTCCTAATAGCCACTGCCCAAGTAAATAATTTGTTCTTCTGGGAGTAAGTTGAGTTGATTTAACGTCCAACATCAGAACTATATTGGACGGGCCCCAAGACTGACGTCTGACAATTTTATGTGATGCCACACATGAGACAGGGAGAGGATACCATGACTCCTGTCTCAGCTGGTCACATTTAACTGACACCGACCCAACCAGTAGGGAACGAAATCGTCAGGATTCAAATCAAGACTTTTTGCATCAGAAGCCGATGTTCTACCCCAGGGCCACCGCGCCCCCCTCCTATAGGGGTAACAATGTGTGGTAGGAAATGTGCTATATAAAAAACAATGCCGAGGGTCATTTTTTACTCAGACTTACAATAAGTATAAAATGTGAATGTTCAAGGAGTTAAGGTGAATTTTTTATGCCTAACAAGTAGTAAAGCTGATCAGGAAAAAGATTGAAGTTCAGACATGAAGAAGAAATTTGTTGTTTCAACAAGGCTATTCTGTTTTTTGTTTTGTTTTTCTTTTTAATTTTTTTCTTTTTTTGCAAACATTGTTAAAAAATTTAGACTGCAGCAAACTGTTATATTTGTTTGCATAATTTTACATCTTCTGACAAAGAATTTTTATTTATCTTTCACCCAGGATCATTTTCAATGTTCGAAGCTCAAGATATGAAGGCGGACATTGATGAAGAAGATGAGAAAGAATTCGGCTTCGTTCCTGACGCAATTATCACCAAGAGAGAGAATATATTTGTAGACACAGGAGAGGAAGATGATGAGGAAGCTAAAGAAAAAGAAGAACTTTTCAGGTATAAAAATGTGTGCAGATGAACAATCATTTGCATAATTATTTTTTTTACAGTTGTTTTTGTTGTTCCTTTTAACTCATACAGATAGATCTAGCATTTTTTTACTATGTTTGAAACGTATGATATTTAAATTGTAATTGATAAACAGTTTAACAAACATGATTGGAAGACCTCAATTAGATCATGTTTTAAAATGTTAAGCAGTGAGACGAAAGTTGTGAGAAATTGCTCATATTTTGATTGATCTATTTACTTGTTCTTGAATAAATTTAGGTAAGGCTTGATCACCATCATATTTTTGTTAATAGCTTATGTTGAGTCCAGTGGTTGGGAGAATGAAAGCTGAAGTCAATTTCTTGAGTTTAAATTTTTGTCTACACAAAATTTAAAAAAGAAATGGAATTATTGTGAGTATTTCTTTCAATGGATTCATTAAAAAAATTTAAAAATTACTGAGTCAGAGCAGTAACTTTATGTAATTGAAAGATTTAATACTAAACAGCTCTTGAATTCTCATTATTCTATCTAAATAACTATAATATATATGGTTCATAAGATGGGTTTATATACCAGAGCATAAGTTCATTATGGCTCCGAAACTTTTTTTTTCTCTCATCAAAAGATCTATTCTTTAATATTAGACGTTCCTTACTGGATGGTCTTCATTAATTGCATCATAATGGATATTTTTGGCGAAGTTCCGCGTAACATTTCTCTAGTGACCCACACTCTTCATGTTCCTCCCTAAGGATTGAGGACGACCTTGACAACTTACTCGTTGTTGATATTGAGAAACCAAGCAGAACAGTTGATCCTGCGAAGGAACCTTCAACACCGCCTGCTCCTGCAATGAAACCTAAACCTAAACCAGCCGCAAAACCTAGTTTACCCAGCAAACCTAAGCCTGGGGCCTCTTCTTCTGCGAAACCTGCCGTCCCACCAAAGAAACCTGCGGCAGTGCAGAAGCAGGAAAAGGCAGCTGCCGATTCTACCAGTACCGCCGATAGCAGCCATCCCGCGTCTGCTGCCGCCGCTGTGGATGTGATGCAGCAGGACGATCTCTTGGCGTACCTGCAGGAGGAACTCACCTCCAACGCAGAAGATGTTGATTTGTTCTCGTAATACCAGCACATGTTGATTTGTTCTCGTAATACCAGCACATGTACATGTATTCATAAACCTATTGCATGTAAAATGCTCATTGTTGGTACTGCTGCTTTAATGCAACAAGTGTGTTCACATAAAAAGAAAGAAACCTTTGAATATTGCTCTATTGATTTTTGTAATTAATTGTCGAGAATGTACAGTCGATAGTGAAATCTGCTTAAGGCAAACCTATTAGGGATAGCCCAAGTCTATTTTATTTCCAAGTTCATGTTAAACAGCGATTGTAAGAAGAACAAATTTTATAAACAATTGGTGCCTCCGACATTTTATACAAAAGCATATTTTATCTTAACCCTAATTTTCGACCCCAGGGGTCAGTTTTTTTCTGTTTTACTCTACTTGTAGTTGGAATTTTTTTTTTTAAATTTTATGTATGCCTCGGTCATTCATTTCTGCAAATGGTTCCGTCTGACTGGCACAGAAAGGCTAAATACCATATTGAGCTTTGGTCATTTTCTAAACTTATATGTTCTAACAAACAGGGGGCTTTTTTGACTGCTAATCTTCAAAGAATTTCCTTGTGAAAGTGGGAACAAACCAGAAACAAAGATCACAGAAGTTCGGTTCATGAAATCTGTGGTAATAAAATCATGCTCGAGGTCTGAAGCGAATGGAGTCGAAATATACCCTCCGACATAAATATATTGTTTTTTCCTCTCTACCGAACATGGAATCAAAATGAACCCTCCGATGTACTGGTAATAATGTGTTGTGTTTTTTCCTGTGTACAGCACATGGGATTGCATTGTACCCCCGACATGATAAATGGTGAGGGTCAAGCAGGGTTTATCTCTTTGCGTATTCCACTGTAAAGTGCCCATTGTTGGTCCTAATGCTGCATTGCGAGTGTGTTCAATACTAAAAGAATATCAATTTCTTTTTGATTATTGAATTGAATGTTACAAATATACAATATGGGTAAAGAATATGTATTTTAACTTAGTACCCTGTAGCCCTATTTTTTTTTCATTTTTTTGCATGGGGCTAACTTGAACTTACAAAACACTGATCAAGTTATTTGTATATGTATTGAAAAAGTCCATAATTTGTTGACACAAAGATGTGGCCATGTCTATATCATGTTTGAGATCTATGTGGACTAAATGTTTTAACTCCTTTTTGTGAAGGAACCATCATTGATGCTTCTTCTACAGAGATAGACAGGCAAGGGTCATAGTTTCTGTCACAGATCCTCTCTGCTTGCTTTTATGATGTATTTTTTTTTGTTTCCTAACGTCCAACGTAAGCCGCTACGCTTTATGGTGGATGATGTTTTTTTATGTCTCTTTAACTAACTCTGTCTAAGAATTGTTGTGAAAGGAAATGTTGTAGTGATAAGATTTGGTTCATTTTTGTTTGTAGGTTTGTTATATGCCCAACAAAAAAGTCAGGTCTTAAATGGATCTATATGATTACAAAAAAGAATATGTGAGATCTAGATATAGATAAATAATTGTAATAATATATTGCATTTATATGGTGCACTTTTATGAACTATCATGCTCAATGTGCTTAACAATTTCCATTATTGCAATTACAAAAGACAGAATAACCATGTATTATTGTATCTATGTATCTTGATTTGCTTCAGGAGGTTGAGAAACGAATGGATTTTGCTTGTTACGTTGAGTTTTCAATATCCTACATGTTTTAAAGTTGAAATCAATATTTTGCAACTGCTGCTGATATTTTACTGTGAATTACGTTGATTTTTGAATGGAAGAAACAATCAAATCTTTGTAATTGCATAATCATGTACTTAATCTAATCTGTTGGTAGCAGCTACTGCTAGATGTTGTTGTTTTAGTAAGTGGGTTTTGTTGGAAGCCAGTATAGAACTAGTTGATGAATACGGTAAAACACACCTTATTGTTAGTACACTGTACTGTGATATTATTGACTTACTGTATCTGTCAAAAACTCACATTCCATACTATGTTGCTGTTAAATCTATCAATCAATCATCTTTATTATCATATCATCTTAACTAGTTGATCAGATTTAATTCTTGAAAATGTCAATGTCATTTTTCAATGTTATTGCATTACCTTAATTCATGTCATCAATTAGTTTTATTAATGAAAATTTTATAATCAAACTTTTATGGGGCATCATGGCTGTACTGTTCTCTTGTGCAATAGCAAACCTTTTTAAAACACACAAAAAATGATTAAAATGTGCCTTTAAAATCAGACCTAATGCTTTATTTAAGTTATTGGCTAATTTAGGCAAACTTCGACTTGTTTAAAATGTTAGCTTGAAAAGCATAAAGTTTGCGTATCATTTATACTTTCTCACCATTAAAGTTTAAACTCTCAAAAAACGTTGAAAATTGTGAAGAGCTATGACCACTCATTATATGAGATTTTTGTTCCTATTCCATAAGCTGTAGCTCCATCAAACGTTCTTCCTGAACGGTTTTTAAACAAACATGGGATAAGACACAATTCTGGCACCATTTAAGTTTCGGATTCATTTTGTCTCAAATTTTAGTTTTCTTCGGTTTTGGATAATTATTTAAAATTTTGTTGATGCATAGTTGTACCAACTCATAGCTCTAACAAGTTCTCCCCTCGATGTCCTGGTCAAATGAAAAATATAAATCAAGTAATTTGTTCAACAATAATTATCACAGAAACAAAATATTCCTTGGAGATACCAAAATAATTGTGCTACACACACATAAAAACAATTTTGTAAATCACAAATGAAAAATATAAATTATGTAATTTGTTCAACAATAATTATTATAGTAACAAAACAAAATATAAAAATATATTAAAAAAATAAATCGACCTGTATTCCTGTAAAACACCCATTGAAGATATCAAAATAAATGTGCTACACATAAAAACAATTTTGTAAATCTGTATTTCAATCACATCATGTATCACCCATTCAGTATCAGCTAAAAGCGCTATGCTTTCATGTATACTCTAGATTTATCCTCTGTCTCATGACAATTGGTATTGGGGATGGACGAATACGCCCTTTAAACAAACGCTGACGATAAACCAAAACTCTGCAACTCTAGAATTAAAACAAGCTGCCACCCTGAGTGGCAAGTGTCTAGCAAAATGTGTTGTCTGTAAAGCCACATTGAAGGAAACAAAAACAAACAAGGAAGAAACATACATAGGGCTGACTGAAAACGAGTTCAAAAAGAGGTGCACCCTTCACAACTCTACCATGTATAACGCTAAATTAAGACTACATAATATTTGGAAATAAAAACAAAAACAATACAGACCATCAAATACAGTGGGTTATCATAAGACAAGTTAATCCATATACACCAGCAAAAAAACTGAAACTTCTGTTTAGAAGAAAAAATTCCCGATACTTATGAAGACACCATCGTTGAAGCAAAGAAAAGAGATATTCTCACACTGCGTATGCCTACACAAAATCGTTTCCAAAACAAAAGTCGCCTGACGAGAGCCGAACGTAGCTCGAGAGTCGTGACAGGTATTGCATAAAACAATAATATAATTAAAGTATATCCATGGTTCGGCTTTAAGAAGACACTGCAGCATCCAGAAAAGAGTTGTGGAAGGCAAGGTTGAAGGGAAGCGTGGTAGAGGAAGGAAGAGGCAGTCGTGGCTTGTCAACATACAGGAGATATCCCAGTTACGACTGAGTGTAGCCTGTGAAGCAGCCTTGGACCGTGAAAGATGGCGCCGAATGACAGCCCACCTCGGAGACGGGACAGCACAACGATAGATAGATAGATATCCATGGTGCTTGAGGAACAAACAGGTGTACTTCCGGTTGACATTATCCATTCATGAGATCATGGCTTCGCAGTTGGGGTTTTAGTGGTTTTGTAGCTCCCATTTGAATTATCACATCCAAGACGTTATTGTTGTAAATATCGATATACTTCTAACTATAGACTAAACAGTATCCACTTCTTCTTGTTGTAACCATAGTTTTAGCGCAGCTGAAGTTGTAGTCTACAGTGTTCCATCCATCGAGTCATTGTTGTAAATACTTTTTATAGTCTTCGTTCTCACTACACAGTTTATATAATCCTATCCATCTTGCCATTGCGTTTGCGCTGCTGACGTTGTAGTCTACAGTATTCCACCCATCGTGTTATTGTTGTAACCATAGTTATAGCGCATCTGAAGATGTAACTTGTAGTCTACAGTATTCCATCCATCGTACGATTGTTGTAACTAATTTTATAGTCTTCGTTCTGACTACAGAGTTTATATAATCCTATCCATCTTGCCACTGCCTTTGCGCTGCTGACGTTGTAGTCTACAGTATTCCATCCATCGTATCATCGTTGTAACCATAGTTATAGCGTAGTTGAAGATATAGTCTACAGTATCCCATCCATCGTATCATTGTTGTAACCATAGTTTTTTTATAGTCTTCGTTTTGACTACAGAGTTTATATAATCCTATCCATCTTGCCACTGCCTTTGCGCTGCTGACGTTGTAGTCTACAGTATTCCACCCATCGTGCCATCGTTGTAACCATAGTTATAGCGCATCTGAAGATGTAACTTACAGTATCCCATCCATCGTATCATTGTTGTAACCATAGTTTTTTTATAGTCTTCGTTTTGACTACAGAGTTTATATAATCCTATCCATCTTGCCATTGCGTTTGCGCTGCTGACGTTGTAGTCTACAGTATTCCACCCATCGTGTTATTGTTGTAACCATAGTTATAGCGCATCTGAAGATGTAACTTGTAGTCTACAGTATTCCATCCATCGTACGATTGTTGTAACTAATTTGTATAGTCTTAGTTCTGACTACAGAGTTTATATAATCCTATCCATCTTGCCATTGCGTTTGCGCTGCTGACGTTGTAGTCTACAGTATTCCACCCATCGTGCCATCGTTGTAACCATAGTTATAGCGCATCTGAAGATGTAACTTGTAGTCTACAGTATTCCATCCATCGTATCATCGTTGTAACCATAGTTATAGCGTAGTTGAAGATATAGTCTACAGTATCCCATCCATCGTATCATTGTTGTAACCATAGTTTTTTTATAGTCTTCGTTTTGACTACAGAGTTTATATAATCCTATCCATCTTGCCATTGCGTTTGCGCTGCTGACGTTGTAGTCTACAGTATTCCACCCATCGTGCCATCGTTGTAACCATAGTTATAGCGCATCTGAAGATGTAACTTGTAGTCTACAGTATTCCATCCATCGTATCATCGTTGTAACCATAGTTATAGCGTAGTTGAAGATATAGTCTACAGTATCCCATCCATCGTATCATTGTTGTAACCATAGTTTTTTTATAGTCTTCGTTTTGACTACAGAGTTTATATAATCCTATCCATCTTGCCATTGCGTTTGCGCTGCTGACGTTGTAGTCTACAGTATTCCACCCATCGTGCCATCGTTGTAACCATAGTTATAGCGCATCTGAAGATGTAACTTGTAGTCTACAGTATTCCATCCATCGTATCATCGTTGTAACCATAGTTATAGCGTAGTTGAAGATATAGTCTACAGTATCCCATCCATCGTATCATTGTTGTAACCATAGTTTTTTTATAGTCTTCGTTTTGACTACAGAGTTTATATAATCCTATCCATCTTGCCATTGCGTTTGCGCTGCTGACGTTGTAGTCTACAGTATTCCACCCATCGTGCCATCGTTGTAACCATAGTTATAGCGCATCTGAAGATGTAACTTGTAGTCTACAGTATTCCATCCATCGTATCATCGTTGTAACCATAGTTATAGCGTAGTTGAAGATATAGTCTACAGTATCCCATCCAACTTGGCACATTAAGTAGTAAAGAAGATTAGAAAAAAAAGAGGAAGAGACATCCTTTAGAAATGTGTAAGAATATAATATAATTAAATAATTATGTAGGATAATGAAATGATTGTTAAGGAGTTTTCTGTATACAGCCTTTACTCTTAAACAAATTTCACCGACGAAAAAAAAAGACTTTGTATGACAAAAAAAAATCAAGTAAATGATTAAGGATAAAGCATGAGACTGCATGTTATAGTACAACTCATTCTCTGTTCAGACACAACAAACACTACTTACGTTCTGTCCAAAATCCCGGATTGCCGTTAGGGGGCTGAACTCTGCATAACAAAAAATAAAGAGGTTGAGGTTTATTTCTTGGGTTAAGTTGAGTTGATTATGTCGCTTAACGTCCTGCGTCAGTTCTACATGGGCCATTTTGTGGAGGGATTCCAAGACTCACGTCTGACAATATTATTTAAAGTGCTGACGCACAGAGACAGTGCGGGGATACCATGGCCCCTGTCTCAGCCGGTCACATTATACTGACACCGACACAACCAGTAGCAGAAGAAATTGGACTGGAATACATATTCCGAGACCTAGCCCATAATGTTCCGCTTGTTTGTGTGTGTGTGTGTGTGTGTGTGTGTGTGTTTTGTGATTGTTGTTGTTTTGTTTTGTTTTTTGTTTAGTTTGTTTTTGTCTTTTGTCATTGGTGTAAGTTAACCTTCATTGTTACTGGCAGGTCTACCTTCTGGTTGTAAAAATACTTAGTACAATAAAGGCATAGAGTTAGACATTCGGCTAGCATTTCAACATAATTTATGGTCAGGCAGACGTCTATATTTGTCTCCTCTTTGTGCGTACTTTGTAGGTCTATCTTAGATGTTTACCAATATTCAACTTCACAGTTCTAGCATTAACCGAAAATATTAGGTAGAAACTGAAAGGAAGATTTAACTTAAGTCATTAATACATCTTATTGGCAAATAAAAGTTTTCTGTCTTTAATAAAGGCAAAACTCTATCGGCGTTACTATATGTGGTGTGCCGTTATCTCGGGGGGGGGGGGGGCGGTGGTGCTGGGGTAGAATATCGACTTCCGACACAAAAGGTGTGGGTTCGAGCCCTGGCGATTGCGCTCCATACTGGTTGGGTCGGTGTTAGTTTAATGTGATCGGCTGAG
>RQTK01000137.1:299349-301849 GCA_003991915.1 Elysia chlorotica
GATAGATAGATAGATAGATAGATAGATAGATAGATAGATAGATAGATAGATAGATAGATAGATAGATAGATAGATAAACACGGTGTATTTAAAAGAGACATGATAGTTGTCATCAATAGTACGAACAAAATGTATCCATAGGCGACGGTGAAAATTATACGTGTTTAACACAGAAGATGTGTTTGACTGTTTGGATCAGTGACAACTCGTGATAACAGATGGATAAAGATTGAATAGTGAGGCAATACAAGAAACTCCGAATTAAAAACTTCTTATGGGCTTTTTTTTTTTGTCTTTCGGCACCATTCTAGCGCTCCTCGCCTACATCAGAATAAAAAAAAACTGGGAATTTTACTGCCTTCTAAGTCTATCGCCTTATGTTTTGTTTTGATTGTTTGTTTCTTACTTGTTTTTTTCTTCCTGTAGCTTTTCGACACAGTGTACATTGTATATCATTTTTTTTAATTTTATTAATTATTATCGAGAGTTGACACAATTTTTTGAACCAAATAGTCTGTTAGAATAAATTATTAGTGTAAATAATGCACATTTTAAATATATTTTACAAGCTATAAACATCATTATAATTATGTTTATATTTTTAGAGAAAAAAATGATTTTAAAATCGACGATCAATACAAAAGTTTTAAAAGTTTAAAAAAATTCACTTACTGCGTGAATCATTAGACTTCCAAGCATTAGGAAGATCCAAAGACGGACAAAGTTTCTCCTTATTGAGCCCATTTCTTGATGACGCGAAAACACGAGCTTTAAGAATCTAAAATCAAAATCTCCCTAAGTCACTTCACGATACAATGATGTCCAACACATAATTATTTCTTTAAGATTAAAGCACTTCAAAGTTTACTTGCAGTAGGGATGTCCTCAGCAATTTTATAGATTTCTATTGAAATTGACAAACTGGCACCACTTTGTGTGTATGTGGATTTTGCACATACAAAAGATAAAAAGAATACATGGTTTGAAGGTATAGAGACAGAGAGAGCGAGAGAGATAGAAAGAGAGAAAGAGAGAGAGAGAGAGAGAGAGAGAGAGGGGGGGGGGAGAGAAAGAGAGAAAGAGGGAAAGTGAGATATAGAGAGGGAGGAGGAATTGAGAGACAGAGTTTGAGATAGGTGTAGAGATGGATAGAATGTAAAGTGAGGTAAACTTTATTCATCCATTTCGGAAATCAGATCTTTATTCTTTTAGCTGTTGGCTGCACTTTTATCCTGTGACTTAACACACAGTGGTCAAAATCACATTTAACCTAGAAACCTTATTTTGTAAAAAAAACAACTCAATGAGCTTAATTTGTTATCTGACTTTTGCACGACATGGAACTTAAAATTGCAACGACATATATATACAAAAACAAAAACAAAAACAAAAAAAATATGTTAGGCTTTCAAATTATGTTAAAGTCGTCACTTAAAGAGTAAAACGCGTAAATAGCATGTACATGTACATTAAGTATATTTATCGATGATAACAATGTCACAGATTTTAGTACACATTATCAACGTTTTTTAAAATAAAAGTTTAATTCTCGGTTGGGTTTTATCTATGGCTGACTTTTGCACGATTCGCCACTAAAAACCCTAAAGAATAACTTAAAGAAGTATAATTATCGGGAAAAATCACAGAGGTTTTATTACTTTTAAGGAACACTTTTAAAAAATTAAATTAACTGTTTTAATTTGATACTTCACAAACACCCTCTTGTATTTTGTACATCCGAATAAAATAAAGGAAATTGCAAGGTGCTATAGAAACAACGTAAAAAGCTTTTCTCCACACTTTTGAAAGAGATCTAAACGGCGCACTGTGGATTTTAAAATGAATTTAATTTTAACACTTGACACACTATTATTATCTCACACTCTAGATCTGAGAAAATACGCGTGAAAATAACCCCGTCTCTAGCCGAGTTTTGCCGTGAACGCTTCGACTATCACAGCAGACAAGATAGATCTACTTGTAACGGCAGCCAAGTTGGCACATAAAATCAATACAGTCATGTATCGACTGCGCGTGATTCAAAACCGTTACTCTACTGGTACTTTAAGGTATGAATATATTAGCTCAATACATAATTATTTAAAAAGCGGCTGGGTTTTTTTTTCTCAACGTCAGTCTTACTGCATAATATTTCTGAGTGTTAGTGACACTATAAGGTAAGATATTTTTTATAAGTCTACGTGGAAAATTACGCTTGGTTATAAGGAGTACACAGATACAATACATTGCATTTAGAGATTTAAAAAGTGTACACACATTCGCACATAGCAATTCTACCATAATCTAGCAGAAAAATAGTTATTTTCCACCGTTTCTTCAGTAAAAAAATCTACGAAAACAAAAAAAACATGAGCCCTTTAACGGTGTGTTAATTGAAACCCTGTCAAGATTAAAATTGAAAGTGACCCTATTGGCTTAGTGACGAACAAAAGTACGTCAGCAGTTGCATGATATATGCACGGACGGCAACAAATTACTG
>RQTK01000137.1:306849-319685 GCA_003991915.1 Elysia chlorotica
CTCCTCTGCTTGGGTTTAAATCTTAAATTAAACATTTGCAGACATAAAGTTGTAAGGGGATGCGATTTACATTTATAAAAAAAGAAAGAGGAACGAAAGTTATCACCCTTTGTTAACACGTTTTTTGTTGTTTTTTTTGTGTGTGTCAGTTTACATTGAAAAGTTCCTTCCGCCTAAGGGTTGAATGTTTTCTCAAACGCCAGAGATCGCAAGTACAACGTCGCCGTAGCTTGCGACTCGTCTTAAGCTTTCTAATTCGCATATTCGTAGCTGTAAGCTACAGCTACGTTGTACTTACGGTCCTAGAATATACGTCGCGCCTTTGAGCATTACTCTTCGGGCGCTATCGTTTCATGAGCAAAGTAAAACCTAAAATAGACTCTAGAGCTCAGGGAACCGACTTGTTTGAAATTCGAATAACTTCTCGGGGAAATCAAATTCCCGAAATTTAAATCATGCAGAGAGCCACTGGACAATCCCCCCGGTTACTCACCTGATGACCAGGTTGGTTTTAAACCAGGGGATGAAGATGTGCGCTATCGCTAGGGCCGTGCCGTAGATGCTGAAGATGTTGAGCAAGACAAGGATAGTGTTCCGCCCGTAGAACTCGAACGTTTCGTGGTGCTGCTTGGTGCCGGGCAGTGAGCTCATGCATGAGGAACGAGCCCGCCGCGCTCACTGGGCTGGCAGATGATGGGCGATCTCAGACCGCATTCACTGGCAGTTTAGTTTTAGAATGGTTGGCGATCTCAGACCGCATTCACTGGCAGTTTAGTTTTAGAATGGTGGGATTTGGGTGTCAGGATTTGGGTTTGATTTGGTTAAATCTGGACCATTCACTTTGGTTTTTAGAATGATCTGGACCATTCACTTTCGTTTGTTTTAGAAATCTGGACCATTCAGGATTTGGGTTTGATTTGGTTAAACCTGGACCATTCACTTTGGTTTTTGAAATCTGGACCATTCACTTTGGTTTTTAGAAATCTGGACCATTCACTTTGGTTTTAGAATGTTTAGCGATGTCAAGATTTGAATTCGATTTGGTTAAATCTGGACCATTCACTTTGGTTTTTGAAATCTGGACCATTCACTTTGGTTTTTAGAAATCTGGACCATTCACTTTGGTTTTAGAATGTTTAGCGATGTCAAGATTTGAATTCGATTTGGTTAAATCTGGACCATTCACTTTGATTTTAGAATGGTTGGCGATCTCAGACCGCATTCACTGGCAGTTTAGTTTTAGAATGGTGGTGATGGGCGGTGGCAGGGTTTGATTTGGTTAAATCTGGACCATTCACTTTAGTTTTTAGAAATCTGGACCATTCACTTTGGTTTGATTTGGCTTAAATCTGGACCATTAACTGGGAGTTTAGAATGCTTAGCGATCTCAGACCGCATTCACTGGGAGTTTAGAATGATGGGATTTTGGTGTCAGGGTTTGAGTTTGGTTTGGTTAAATCTGGACCATTCCTAATCATTCTGTGGACGGTGTCAGAATTTCAGTTGGCTTCCGTTGAAACACGAACATTCACTTTGGATTTAGAATGACGGGCGATATCAGAGTTTGAGTTCAACTTGGTTAAATCTGGACTATTCACTTTGGTTTTAGCATGATTGGTGGTTGAATTCGATTTGTTTAAATCTGGTCCATTCCTAATTATTCTGTGGAAGGTGTCAGAATTTGAGTTGGCTTCCGTTAAATCACGAACATTCACTTGGATTTAAAATGTTTGGCGATGCCAAGATTTGAATTCGATTTGGTTAAATCTGGACCATTCCTAATTCTGTAGACAGTGTCAGGTTTTGAGTTGACTTTGGTTAAATCTGGTCCATTCACTTTGGTTTTAGAACGATTGGCGATGTGAGGGTTTGAGTTCGGTTTGGTTAAATTTGGACCATTCCTTACTCGGTGGAAGGTGTCAGGATTTGAGTTTGCTTCCGTTGAATTACGAACATTCACTTTGGATTTAGAATGATGGGCGATGTTAGGGTTTGAGTTCGATTTGGTTAAATCTGGACTATTCACTTTGGTTTTAGAATGGTTGGTGGTTGAATTCGATTTGGTTAAATCTGGACCATTCCTAATTCTGTGGAAGGTGTCAGAATTTGAGTTCGGTTTGGTTAAATCTGGACCATTCACTTGGATTTAAAATGTTTGGCGATGCCAAGACTTGAGTTCGATTTGGCTTAAATCTAGACCACTCCTAATTCTGTGGACGGATTATTTTGAGTTGGCTTCCGTTGAATCACGAACTTTCACTTTGATTTAGGTTTAGTGACGGTGTCATTTACTTTGATATCTATTGACTATGTCAGAATTTGAGTCGGCTTTGGTTGAATTTTCCAAAAACCTCCTGAAGGCGAAGGCATGAAACTGGAAAAAAATTTGGTTTTGTAGAGAACTTAGAGCGCAATTCGACAAACTTTTATGTGCTCAGCAATCTGGAATCGCATTCTCTTGGATTTAGAATTCGGATCATTATTATTGTCGATGTCATGATTTGAGTTAGCTTTGGTTATAAATATTTCAATATTCACCTAGAGGCGATTTTCAGGATTTCAGTTGGCTGAAGTTAAACCTTCCAACAACAAAAAGGCACCTGGGTACGAGGAGCAAAAACTGTGTTGGAACGTGGCTGTGTGGAAAATCTGGAGAGAATCACGTCATACAGCTAGCTGTAGATCCAATAAAATGGACGATTTATTTTCAAGCCTAATGATCCTCTCCGCCAGGCACAGAGAGGATTAAGCCTAAGGTGAAGATTAGTTAAATCTTCAAAGATCTCTTCAAATAGTAAAACACGGTAAGCAACGGGTGGTGTTTAGAAAGAACAGCTGCAATGTTTCATTAAAAATGGGTGAATGTATCCCTGGGGTATTGTTTTTTTTTCGCCCTGTAACCTTTTGGCCAAGTTCTTAGTTCTTCAGGTAGTTCAATGTATATCTGTCTACTGTATGGTTAGGCCTTTTGGGACTTTCAATCTGTGAAGGCTATAGCACTCCTACAACTAGTCTAGCTCTAGGCACTTGCCGCAAAATTATTCCACGGCTAATAAAAAGCCCTCTAAAAACAAGTACTGGCTTTGGAGTTCGGGTTGAGTATGTCACCATCACTGATCGATTACTTTGTCTCATCGATATCAATGTAGCACTGTGTGACATGATAGGGTATATTTGAAAGGTGCAGCTAAGCTTTCTATGAAGTTTTTTGTTTGTTTTGTTTTGGTTGAGTTTTTGTAATCACACAGAATTAGATTCTGCTGTTATTTGGACTATAATTATTGGTAGGTTAAGGATAGTAAGTATTCTTAGAGTGCAGTAGCCTATCACCGATGCAGATCTAGTTTCTAGATCTAGACTAGATTCTAGACCTAGATTTTTAGATTACATTACTTGCGCTTTCTTTCACTTATCGCATGTACCACTTACGACAACGGTTACAAATGTGAACGCTTCACATTAACGTTTTACAACTAAGCCCAACTTTAAACTTAGTTCTACTTAATTAAGTTAACTTGTTCTAATCCATGAAGTATTGTGGTGGTTTAAAATAAATTTTAAAAGAAGGTTTAGCGTCTGGTGCATTGCTGCCATTGCAGGAAGTTTATAATCAATGGGAATATCTAATCACTGCAATTTGGGTTTGAGATTATGTAAAAAGCATGTCTGGAATGTAAAAGAAAAAGAAATCCAGGAAAGATAGGGAAAATGTACGTTCTGTTAGCCAAAACAAAAAAAATATAGTCCTTTATTGTGTTCATCTAGGTAAAAACGGATGACATGTATTTAGTGGACGTCGACAATATTGTATTATTATCTATTAAAGCTTTACATTCTGTGGGTGGCAGGGCTATGTTTTTCGTTCCATATGGGCGCAGTACGTTTTGTTTGATAAATGCGATTTGAAAAGGCGATATAATAAAAGAACGTTAAAATATAATTTTACTTTTTATAGGCATGGATAAATTCATGTATCATATGTCCGATAGTGTTTATAACTCCACATGTCTCTGTCTCTCTCTTCGTTCTGTCTGTATGTCTGTCTATGTTCTCTCTGTCTTTCTTTCGATCTCTCTTTCTTTCTGTTTGTCTTTGTCTCTGCGGGTGTCTCTCTGTCTATGTCTGTATCTGTCACTCTCTGTCTCTTTGACTACCCCCACCAGCCTCCGATTTGTTGGGGAGAAAATTGCACCAATCGTTGTTGAATTGTCCGTTCATTTTGCACATTACAACATGTCAGTCTGTGTGTTACCAAGTGTGTTGTGTGTGCGCCTTTTTTTTTTTCGAAGTGGGTGCTCGCCCCGCAGTTCGTTGTGGGGAAGTTCAACTTTCTCAACGCGCAGTTCTATGACGTCAGAACCGATCTTCTTTGTTGTTTCACTTTCACAAAGCTTACTAGCTTAGTCCATTTACCCGTTGAGCGGGCACTTCGACTTCGAGACGATCAGGCAGCATGTCGTCCCTTGAGGTGAATCATACTAGATGTAAACATGTCAATTATGTATGGTAGTGTTGCTGAGGTATGTTTACAGGTGAGTAACACCCTCAAGTAACACTTAATTTACTCTTAAGCAATCACTGCCACAGTATAATTTGTTCAATAATCATAGTAGTATTTACTATTACTGTTTGACATAGAACTAGACCTAGAGGTTATTTTAATGTAATGTGTTGTTGTTGATTTAGACAGCCTTTTTCCGAATGCCAGTGTTTCTCTTTAGGCAGGAGGGCACTTGACATTTTACAATAAAGAAGTATCAATCAAATTTAAATGAGTTTGTTGTAAAGACGAAAGACAGAGAGACAGAGAGAAAGAAAGAGAGAGAGAGAGATAGATAGATAGACAGAGAGAGACAGACAGAGACAGAGAGACAGAGAGAGAGAGAAAAGTAGTATAGAGAAAAAGGCAAAAAGACAAGTAGACAGACAGAAGGATAACCAGTGTGTGTGTGTGTGGGGGGGGGGTCGTGATTAGTGAAATACATATGCAAGAACGACCTCAATTAAATTAATATTTGTCTTTCAATATAACGCTACATCATATAACAATCTCCACCACTCTCCTGTGTCCACTGTAGATGAGCACTGAGCCAGTGGACCCCGAACAGAAGTTGAGCCACACTGGACGCGTGATGACCCTCATTGGGTTCCTGATCCCCACACACTACATGATCCTGTCCATCTTGATGGGTCCCCTGATGGAAGCCACGGGGAACCCCTGGGTCCCGCTCTTCTACTGCCTGGGATCAAGTTCGGTGTCTCTGGGCATCTTTTCTTTACTCTTCTTTCTCTGAAGAGCTGCGCCAAGGTGAAGGTCGTGGATGCTTGTTAAGTAGGTCAAAAGATGGTCTAGTTATGTTGTTGGCGACGGGTATTTTAAATGTGTGTATGTATGTATGTGTGTGTGTGAGTGTGTGTGTGTGTGTGTGTGTGTGTGAGTGTGTGTATTGGGTAAGAGGGGGGATGAAAGATAAACAAAAATGATCTCGTTTTCTTACCGTTTAAATTCGTGTAAGTTAACCTCAATTCTTGATTCTAATGTACTACCTTTCTGAATTTCAATTTTTGTGTAACCATGGTAGGTTTTTTACAATGTGATAACTGGTCCAAGTAGAATTTCCCTCAAAAGGACGAATAATGATTCCAAGCAGCCTGCCTTCTACCTCCACTCTTTCTCATACTGCTACTCCTGCTGCTGCTGCTGCTGCTGCTACTACTACTACTACTACTACTACTACTACTACTACTACTACTACTACTACTACTGTAACTGCCATTATGATTACAACCTATCCTGTTAAAACTTCTTAATGACGGTAACACACCATGTGTGAGATTTCACCAACGTTACTTTAACTCTTCAATATCGGCTTTACCTTAGAGGTTAACCATATTTACTTATTTTAATTGTTTTCCTTGTGTTGAAGGTTACTTTGTATGTAACTGAAATAATTGATGTAATGTTTATGAAAATAAATTGTTTATGTATCTTCGTTGTTATTATTTTGACATAACTTGCTCAAAACTTGTGAGACTGAAGATGTGGCAATACGAGGCTTATGTATGTAAATCCTCAGGAATCCTCGTAAAGAACCATAAACCACATGAACGGTTACGATTGAGTTTTTTTTTTTCATTATCGTTACATTATCTGCATTTTTAAGAAAATACGATTTTTAGACAATATTTTTGGAACCCATCCACAGGTTGAACGAATTGCTAATGTTGAACTTTATGAAAACAATCAGTTGACAAAATATTTCACTTAGCCTGATTTTCTCATACTCATACTGATGGATCGG
Organism: Elysia chlorotica; assembly: GCA_003991915.1. NCBI lineage: Eukaryota > Metazoa > Mollusca > Gastropoda > Plakobranchidae > Elysia > Elysia chlorotica. Next base: position 313,152 of record RQTK01000137.1, read on the forward strand.
TGTAAAGAAAAAGAGAAAGTATAAACAAATGAAAAAAATGCTGAAGAATGAATACGAAATACGCTAAAAATAGCAACACAGTTTATTTAATCGAAGTGGGTGCTCGCCCCGAAGTTCGTTGTGGGGAAGCTCAACTTTCTCAACGCGCAGTTCTATGACGTCAGAACCGATCTTCTTTGTTGTTTCACTTTCACAAAGCTTACTAGCTTAGTCCATTTACCCGTTGAGCGGGCACTTCGACTTCGAGACGATCAGGCAGCATGTCGTCCCTTGAGGTGAATCAAGTTTTTTTCTAGTTGGGATGAGTTTTTCAATTTTCAATACGATAGCCTAAATTTGCGCGCAAACGTTCCACCCTTTAATTTTGTGAAATCTTCATGCGACATGCAGTGCAGCCAACAAAAATGGGAAAGCTGGTCAAAACATGTAGGCCTACCCTCTCGACATGAAATATGTTTATTACATGAACAAGCTAGTTAATTAAGTTATATGTTGTATATTATTACTGCTCTAATTCTGACTTGTATTCTATTGCTTCGTTTATGTGTTATTATTTTTAACCTTACGAAGGGAGTTTGCTTGTAAATCTTATGTACTGCCTTTACTGAAGTTGCTGAGTATTTGCTTTAGTCATTAAAGATTCTGGGTTGTATTATTTCATGCTAACTTTAAATTAAATGTTTTTGACTAAGCTCATACTAGATGTAAACATGTCAATTATGTGTGGTAGTGTTGCTGAGTTATGTTAAAAGATGTGTAACTCCCTCAAGTAACACTTATTTTACTCTTAAGCAATCACTGCCACAGTAGGCCTATACTCTGATCAATAATCATAGTAGTATTTACTATTACTGTTTGACGTAGAACTAGACCTAGAGGTTATTTTAATTTTATGTGTTGTTGTTGATTTAGACAGCCTTTTTCCGAATGCCAGTGTTTCTCTTTAGGCAGGAGGGCACTTGACATTTTACAATAAAGAAGTATCAATCAAATTTAAATGCGTAGCTACAAAGTTTGACTCTGAAAGGGAACTGCGTAGTGAGGAAGTCCGACTTTCTGAACGCGCACTGCGTAGTGAGGAAGTCCGACTTTCTGAACGCGCACTGCGTAGTGAGGAAGTCCGACTTTCTGAACGCGAACTGCGTAGTGAGGAAGTCCGACTTTCTGAACGCGCACTGCGTAGTGAGGAAGTCCGACTTTCTGTACGCGAACTGCGTAGTGAGGAAGTCCGACTTTCTGAACGCGTACTGCGTAGTGGGAAAGTCCGACTTTCTGAACACCGCACTGCGTAGTGGGGAAGTCCGACTTTCTGTACGCGAACTGCGTAGTGTCTACTAACGGCCTTTCCCGAGTCAGCGGGTAGCTCTGTGCATAGTGCTCTAATCTGCCATATAGGTGGTTCACGGTTTGAATCTCAGATACTGCCTCTGTTTCCGTAATGGGTTATTAAGGAGACAATAATATATTATTTGGGGCGTAAACGTATCCGAAGCTCCTTTGTTTTTTAATTGTCTGATTCATAGATTTGTTTAACGAAAAATTCGCTTTCGGTGGTTTGTCCATGTCGTAGGGAGCATCGATAATACCAGAATAAAATCCAGTTATCGGTTATCGGTTATCGACTGGAGTTTACCGATACGGTACCAAGGGGCAGGAGTGGGAAGGGGGGCGTTGGCCCAGGGGTAGAACATTGGTTTCCGACGCAAAAGGTTCCGAGTTCGAATCCTGGCGGATGTGTTCCCTACTGGTTGGGTCGGTGTCAGTATAATGTGACCGGCTGAGACAGGAGTCAAGGTATCCCCGCCTTGTCTCGTGTGTGGCAGCACATACAATTGTCAGACGTCCGTCTTGGGGACCGTCCACAATATAGCCTATATAGTGCTGATGTTGGACGTTAAACCCACTCAACTCAACTCAACTGAACCAAGGGCCCGTCCGCCCAAGAGATAGCCTAACAACACCCGGGACCTCTGTGATGTCCCATCTAACAGCGGAGAAGAGAGCAGGAGACCAGGCCCTAGTGGAGTCTGTACGGCGTAGATACCTGGGCCATTAAGTCAAGTCACACCAGGTGAAGCTAACTAAAGCCATCCGTTGCCTTTTCTGCCCGAAAAAAAAAATTTGCTTAAAAAAATCAATGCTATGCATAGCCTCTCGAATAAATTTCGCTAGGTATTTTGTTATCGTATCCCTGCAAGAGACATGTTTTTATCCAACTAGATCTAAATAAAGTCGCAGAAGGTTGAAAATATACTAGAAGCCACAAAAAATATACTGGGCATTTATTAAAACTTTTGATCTTTTTTGTAATCATAAAATCTACGCTTCGCACCAACGCGGTTGTCCAATGTAATACGCGCGTGTCCCACTGGTAAAATACTAAGGATGTAAAGTAGTTTTGTAAGGAGATAGAATAGTATACAACTGAGGCGAGGAGTATACTCATTATTATGGAAGCAATTAGATTTAATTAATGAGACAACAAGAACAAAAATGTACATAATTACTCATAAAATCACCGGCCCAAGTCATAAAGCAAGTTGTTATTTTATGAATCAGAAACCGTGAACGCGAGGTGCGAAGAATAGAATTAATAAATAATAAATTGTACAATGCGTGTCCTTTAAACTAGTAATCATCAACACTATCGTCAATGTGCTGAATTAAATAACGTTCCATTAATGCTTGAGATCGTTGGGTAAAAACTAAACTTTTAAAACTGGGTCCCGACTCAGAAATGCTACAAAGATACTTCTTTTTGCATAACATGGGTAAAATAGAGGGCAACTTCGCCGAATGAAAGAATCTTGTAAAGCGCTTTGAGGCCTTGGCATAAAGCGGACAAATAAAGATGTCGATCGTGGGATTAGATCCGCGGACCTCCTAATCTGAAGACGAAAGCTCTACCACTTGAACATTTCGCTCTCCCAAGGGGATAGACGATACTCAAGGGGTAACTTTTTGTTCAGCCTAATAAATCTACTATTTGAATGTAAACTGCTACAATCGTGCCTTATAATTTATCGAGATAGTTCACTTTGTCTCGTGTGTGGCAGCATATAAAATTGTCAGACGTCCGTCTTGGGGCCAGTCCACAGTATAGCCTATATATGGTCGAAATCCTCGCTTGACAAAAATAAGGCTTTGGAAAATATCAGAGAACCAGTATAATTATTATGTTTTGTGACGTCTTGTTTTCATCAAATGTCGATTGTATTAACATTTTAATTTGTTCACTTTTTTTTCAAAAGTATTTTTTAGTTTTCACGTCATTTTGATCAACTGTAACATTTTGGCTCATAAGTACAACGTGGTTGTAAGCTTACGACTCGTCTTAAGATATGTGAAAAAGAGGCTTACGACAAGGCGTAAGCTACCGCGACGTTGCAATTACTACTCTTTGTGTTAAGGTTTACAATTTAAACAAAAAAAAAAAATAAAAAAAAAATTAAATTTACATTTGCAGCGAATTCCCAACACGCATTATTTTTATTTGGCTCACAATGTATTTTTGCATAATTATTATGCTTAATTTAATTACTACATAATTATTCATATGCGCCTAAAATATATTCTGTCTAATGTAAATAAAGAGGTTAAAAATACGCAAGTGGTTTGGACTTGTTCGTTGAGTGACTGAAAATAGGAAGGGAGTCAAGATAGATAGAGATACAAACTGAGAAAAAAAAATATAGAGAGAATATTGAGAGAGAATTGAATAAACAAAAAGAATCAGAGAGTTTGAGAGATAGAGACAACAGAGATGAGAGAGAGAGAGAGAAGGGGAAAGAAAAAGAAAGAGAGAGCAGGAGAGACAATAAAATCTCTCCCTCTCTCTCTCTTTCTTTCTTCCCGAAATGTTTGTATTGTTGTAACCCTTTCTTTCTGTCTCTCTCTCTCTCGCTCTCCGCCCTTCTCTTCTACTATTTCCCCATGTCCTTCTTCTCCTCCTCCTCATCCTCCTTTCTCCTCTCTCTCTCTCTCTCTAGACAGACAGACAGACAGAGAGACAGACAGACAGACATGCTGAGCGAGCGAGAGAGAGAGATACAGACAGGCAGACAGACAGACAGACAGACAGACAGACAGACAGACAGACAGACAGACAGACAGACAGACAGACACACATACTGATAGGCAGACAGACAAACAGACAGGCGCAGAGAGACACACATACTGAGAGACATACATATTATATAGAGGAGCAGACTGAGACAGAGACTGACAGACTGACAGACTGATAGACAGAAAGTGACAGGATCAGAAACAGGGACATAGCGTGAGGCAGAGGAAAAGAGTGAGAGAGAGAGAGAGAGAGAGAGAGAGAGAGAGAGAGAGAGAGGGGAGAGGAGGGGGAGGGGGGGGGGGGAGAGGAGTGGGTTGAAAAATATTCAGTATAAAATAACTGATAATTATTACAACATGAAAAGTTTTGGTACAAATAATGTTTATTTATAACATGTTGTATAATTATATCCATGTACTTGTTTAACCATCTATTCAATTCTACGAAGGTTTTATTATTATTATTATTATTTATCTCTATTTCCCCCAACATCTATTTGCTACTATTTTTTCTTTCAGATTCTTCCTTGTCTTAATTGCACAGCACACAAAAAAATAAAATAAAATCTGATAAAAAGAATAATTATACTAGAAAATTATCATTTGATCCATTGATAAATGAGTAATAATACTGTGAGCACATTCTCTTGAATTATATAAAGCTTATTGAACGGTTCATTTTCTAGGCCTACAAAAAAAAACCGTGATAAGGGTTCTGCATATTAGAATATAACCGTTCTATAAATCATACTAGCGCGTATTAATTCAGATTTTTTAAATCTTTAAAATTATTCATATCTATAATTTCTATAATATCTAGGTCTCTAGCCCTAAGCAAGGGGTATAAATATTATGTATTCATTATAGAGGTACAATGGGATGAAAACCCGATTTTAGGAAATTTTTTCTCTAGTTTACAATCACGTCCAATGCCAAATCAAAAAAAATGACAATAAAGTAATTTACTGAAAAAAAATTTGTTCGCCATAATAATTATCAAACAAGTCCTAATACAGGGTTATAAATCATAAAAAACTACGCCGTGAATTCATTTGATTTGGTTGTATAACGACAGGAATAAACAGACTATATTGTGGATGGGCCCCAAAACTGACGTCTGGAAAGTTTACGTGCTGCCACACCGAGACAACAAGGCGGAGATACTTGTCTCAGCCGGTCACTGCGACATACCAACGATTCAATGAAATGCTAATACTGTCTGGATCCGTCCCAAAGCTTTTTTTGATAACTGTGTTCAATGAACGGTGTAAAAATAAAAGTCACCTCAAAATGATATTAATAATTCTATCTATCGTATCTATTGAGTCCGAGGCTTCCAAAAACAAAAACAAAACAACCAAAAAACAAAACAAAACAAAACAAAGAACAAAAACAGGAAGGGGCATTAAAATAACTATAAATTTGCATAGAGAACCAAAGTGAGCAATATCATTAAAATATGCGATACACGATTTAGAACAGTTTAATTTCATAGACTAGCAGCCTTGTAGCTTGAATAAAAAAAATACTCCTTGAATATTTTTCTGTGCAGAATATGATATTAATTTTTAAAATAGATCTAGATCCAATAACCTTTTTTTATGCAACATTAATTTTTTTGCTTTAAAGATATAGATCTAATTTTCTTTAATCCTGTCTCAAACGTAGAATCTTCCTGTTTAATCTGGATCCAACTGGGTTAAATAAGATCACCATCGTTAATTTATGGGGAAGGAATTTAGATCCAAAAGGTCTCACAACGGAATTTCCATAAATTGTTACTTCTAGGTCAATAACTAAGACAAAAAACTTAACAAATCACCTTTTCATGCACGCATAAAAATTATCATATTTTTACAAATTATTTTTCCTGCGCAACCGCCATCGATGACATACGGTACATTTCTATGATATAATTATAGGCGATCTAGTGACTAAAAGTTGTTTGATCTGTAGAGAGGTGACATTGTAAATGTCCCATCTGCTTAATAATTGTAGCTTATAACTGTAAATTAGGGGCGACATCATAAAAAGCTGGTTCTGTCTGAAAATAAAAATCATCAAAATAATAACGGTACTACAGACATAACTGTAGACATTAGCTGCTTAATTATAGACTAATTAAAACATTATGAATATCAATTAGGTAAAAAATATGTAAATAGCCCAAACTAAACTTTTTATTGCGCAAAAAGCGTCATTGGTGAGTGTTAAATTTTATTGCCACCTCGCGCTGTTTAGGGCCAAGGGTGTGAAGATTTCACAACCCACCTCTGTTGTTGGATGATACAATTTACCACCCATAGTCTCTCGTACAACTATGATAATGTTTTTTTTGTACTTTTCATGCATCGTCAGGCAAACCAGGGGTTGATATACTCTCTCGGTCAAACGATATTGATCTTGAGGGACTGGGCGTGGGGGGGGAGAGAGAGAGAGAGAGAGAGAGGAGAGAGAGAGAGAAGAGAG
>RQTK01000137.1:340214-366264 GCA_003991915.1 Elysia chlorotica
ATGATGATGATGATGATGATGATGATGATGATGGTGATGATGATTTATGTATGTGACCCATTTTTTGCGTGAACCACTCACGAGGGAAAGAGGCTTTTATGTGGTTTCCTCAGAACCTCCGTCTCGGACAGCGATCCCATGGTGCGGTACCGCCGGTTGTTGTTCCGGTTTCGCTTGGATCGCTCGCTGGGTCAGGAAGAACGTAAATAAAAACAACCGATAGATCACAAAGATAGGTTTAATTCAAAATATGCTGTAACCGTGAAATGAAAAGATAGGGAAGAAAAATGAAACTTCCAGCGGGGGAACCCACACGTTCATGAGACCGTAGTTAGCCATATGCCGGGAAGGATATTCAGACGAAGGTAGGAACCGGTACAACATGGTTTTGTGTTGACAAAGGTGATTGCTATAGATAACTGTTTTTGTTTACAGTTGTCAACAGCCGCTCTTTTAATTTAGAAGATATTTAAAAAATAGCAAGGTTGGTTTTGGGGAAGGGGGGGGGGGGGGGAAAGGGAGGAGAGAGAGAGAGAGAGAGAGAGAGAGAGAGAGAGAGAGAGAGAGAGAGAGAGAGAGAGAGAGAGAGAGAGAGAGAGAGAGAGAGAGAGAGAGAGAGAGAGAGAGAGAGAGAGAGAGAGAGAGAGAGAGAGAGAGAGAGAGAAAGACACACACAGTGAGAGAGAGAGAGAGGAGGAGTGATCACCTGTTGATGAAGCGCCTCCTGACTAGGTTGATGAGAGACACGAGGATGACGATGAGGCCCAGGGACATCACGATAGCGCCAGCAGCCACTATGTCACGCCGTCCTGGTTCAAGTCCCGACATACACACACACACACACACACACAGCAAAAAATCCAGTGAATGATGCCAGATTATTTCTGATTTATTATACTGTATGTATATTGAACAAGCTTTCAAAAAAAAAAACCGCTTACGTATTAAATTAGACATAACTCTTTTTTAACGCATTATTATCAAACAGAAATTAGTGAATTTTTACAAAATACGTGTAGCAGGTTTAGGAATAAGCATTTTTTCAAATCTGAGAACGGAATTGAACAACTTGCTAAGAGGCATCTCCTTAACTTTACACTGCGGAGCGCTAGGAAGATCCCATCCTCATAACGCCCCTTCTTTATGGGTGGTGAAACAACTACTACAACAGGAATCCTAGGAAAATTATTACAACTCGATACTGTCTTCTCGACCTCTCAGGCCCATTCGAGGTTCTAGTTGAGTTGGTTCAACGCCCAACATCAGCACTATAGAGGATATTATTATTGTGGACGGACCCCAAGACTGACCTCTGACAATTTTATGTGCTGCCACACACGAGACAGGGCGGGGATATCATGACTCCTATCTCAGCTGGTCACATTAAAGTGACACCGACCCAACCAGTAGGGAGCAAAATCGCCAGGACTCGAACCATCGACCTTTTGCGTCAGAAGCTGATGTTCCATTCCAGGGCCACCGCGCCTCCTTCAGGCCCATTCAAATATTATTTTTTAGTAACGAAGTCGAAAATGGTCCAATTTTTTGTTGTTGTGGAAAAATTTGCGATTTCATAAGCATTGACGGCAAATTACTATGGCTCTGTTAACATGGACGACAAAATACTATGGCTTCGTTAACATTGACGGCAAAATACTATGGTACCGTTAACATTGACGGCAAAATACTATGGCCCCGTTAACATTGGCGGCAAAATACTATTGCTCCGTTAACATGGACTTCAAATTACTATGGCTCCGTTAACATTGACGGCAAAATACTGTGGCTCCGTTAACATTGACGGCAAAATACTATGGCTCCGTTAACATTGACGACAAAATACTATGGCTCCGTTACGGCAAAATGGCCGACAAGATACTATGGCTCCGTTACGGAAAAATGGCGAACAAAATACTATGGCTCCGTTAACATTGAGGGCAAAATACTATGGCCCCGTTAACATTGACGGCAAAATACTATGGCTCCGTTAACACTGACGGCAAAATACTATGGCTCCGTGAACATTGACGGCAAAATACTATGGCTCCGTTAACACTGACGGCAAAATACTATGGCTCCGTTAACATTGACGGCAAAATACTCACTGGCGACCTTGACCCTGCTCACCGTGAAACTTGTGCGTCCAGGACTGGTCAGTGTCGGCGAGCGGGATGTCCAGCACGTCCTTGCCCTTGTTGACCAGGTGGAACTGGCCCGTGTGGTTGTGGTCAGCCTGCCTCTCCAGCGAGATCGCCATCTCCACCGCGTCATTGTCCAGCTGGGGCTGCTTGTCGAAAACTGAGGGTGAGTGAGTGAGTGAGAAGGTGAGGGGGTGAGATAGTGAGTGAGTGAGTGAGGGAGTGAGTGAGTGAGTGAGTGAGTAAGTGAGTGAGTGAGTGAGTTAGTGAGTGAGTTAGTGAGTGAGTGAGTGAGTGAGTGAGTGAGGCAGTGAGAGAGTGAGTGAGTGAGTGAGTGAGTGAGTGAGTGGGTGAGTGGTAAGTGGGTGAGTGATTGAGTGGGTGAGTGAGTGAGTGAGTGAGTGGGTGAGTGGGAGAGTGAGTGAGTGGGTGCGTGAGTGAGTGAGTGAGTGAGTGAGTGAGGAAGTGAGTGAGTGAGTGAGTGGATCAGTGAGTGAGTGAGTGAGTAGTGAGTGAGTGAGTGAGAGGGTGAGTGAGTGAGTGAGTGAGGAAGTGAGTGAGTGAGTGAGTGGATCAGTGAGTGAGTGAGTGAGAGAGTGAGTGAGTGAGTGAGTGTGTGATTGTGTGAGTATGTGAGTGAGTGAGCGAGTGAGTGAGTGAGTGAGTGAGTGAGTGAGTATGTGAGTGAGTGAGTGAGTGAGTGAGTGGGTGAGTGAGTATGTGTTTACGGCATGTCGGCACGGAAACGGCTATGTTGTGCCAATGATGTCATATGCCAGTTAATGCATTATACTAGTAGCATATTTCTTGGGTGCGCAATATTTGGGTACGTTTCAAAGATTAAAAAAAAAAGAAGGTAAAAGCTTTGATATCAACTTGTATAATTTTACAATAGAAGGCGGGCAGATCAGCATAAAGAAGAGCTAGTACAAGAGCGTATCAACGCACACATCTTGTGTGCGGCGTGATTGGGCAAGAAAAACAAAGCAACAAACACGGGGTGGAGAAATAGAGAACAGTGATATCATACTCACTGCTTTTGTGTTTCTTCTTGTGCTTGCCTTTGTTCTTCTCTTTGGCCGCGGCCTTTGTCTTGTAGCCTATGTGTGCTTTGCCACCACCTCGAAGGTTTGGTCCCTCTAGCGGCGGTTTTCCTGCCTCTGGGGGTTCTGTGTTTGTGTTGGAGCCCTCGGTATTTTCAGTCGCGGTTATTTTATCCTTATCGGGATTCACCTCTTGGTAGGGCCGACCCTCTTTTTGCCCAGGGTCCGAATTCTTCAAGGGCACGTTTTTGTATTTCTCTTTTTTCTTCTGGTCGGCGAAGTCTTCCACAGCTGCTTGTGATTTTTCCCCATCCTCGCCCTCTTCCTCCTCCTCAATGCTCTTCAGGTCAGTCATGAGATCCATGAGATCCTTGTTTGGCGGCACCGTCGTCGTGTGGTCGTTCTCAAGCTTCTTCTTGTGCTTCTCTCTCAAGGCGTTCACAAACTTGCTCTTTCTGGACACATCGGCGTCGCTCCTACTCGAGTCAATCCCTTTTTGCTTAAGTTTCCTCTTTGGAACGATAAACGGAAGTCCAGTGTCGCCCCCATCGGGATTTTTGTTTGGTTCCTCCGTGATGATTGGCGCGTTCCGGCTGCTCTGTTGTTCCTCGTTCATCTTGTCCTGGAACAGTTTATCCCTGCTGTCTTTGATCTGGCTGCGAGCTAGCGCAAGCTCCAGGTTGGACACCTGCTTCTCCTGCGCGCTCAGTCCGGCGAGTTTGGCGCTTTCCTCGTCACCGGAAATTTCTGCACTTTGGAGATCACCCCCGATGTCCCAACTATCTCCTGATCCTGTTCCTTCTCCTCCTGTTCCTTCTCCTACTACTTCCCCTCCTGTTCTTCCTGCTCCTGCTTCTCCTGTTCCTGCTCCTCGTGCTCCTGCACTACCACCGGTGGCTCCCCCTACGGCAGGTGACGGCTCCTTGAAATCTCTGCCCCACTGGCTGCCTTGAGATGGGTAGCCCCGTACGTTCGAACCCGCCTGGCTGCCAATTCTGGCAGAGACCCGGCCGTGTGACTTATCTAGTTCGTAAGCCTCCTCTAGATCTGCCTCTAAGTCCGCCTCGTTGATGTCATCTATGGGCATGTGCAAGTTAAAGCTCATGCCAGCGCATTGGGTTTATTTGGTCCTTTTGTTCAATGCTTTTTATCTTTACTGTATTACTCGATCCATAGCTTTAAATACTTGGCTGCAAACTGTTATTCTTTTCTTCTTATGAACCTGAAAAGAAATAAATGAATTAATCTAAGGGTGTAAGTATCGAAAGGCTAAATACATTTTTTCACACGAACACTAAAACTGGCAATGATCCTATATTTCTGTGGAAAGTGCGAGTCGTAAAACAGAACTGGCAAAAAAGGAAAAACAATAACAAACCTGAAGGTATGAAAATTTTAGATCATGAACTTTTCGAAGCAATAGAAAAATGAAATAAACAATCTCAGACTTAGACGCAATTATCTGACTGGGAGAGAAAAAGTGGCTACAAACCTAGACCTTGTTCAAGGCCATAGCTTACCCAGGCAGAGCTATTTTGACTCCGAGCGGTAGATCATCCATTCCTCTGGAGCTATTTTGATCTAGTGGTGGAGACAAACCAGTCCTATAGAGCTATTTTGAACTAGAAAAGAAGATACCCCAGTCTTGTAGAACTATTTTGATCCAGAGCTGCAGACATACCAATCCCCTAGCTAGAGCCATTCTGATCTAGAAAAGAAGACAATCAAGTCCTCTAGTCTCAGCTGTTTTGACCCAGAACCGTAGAAAACTCAGTACATGTAAGTAGCACATACCTATTTTGACTCAGAACCGTAGAAAACCCAGTACATGTAACACATTCCTATTTTGTTTCAGAACCGTAGAAAACCGAGTGCAGGACGTCAAAAATCGCATGGATAGACAACCAAGTACTCTATTCTCATCTATTTTGACCAAGAACCGTATATAACCCAGTACATGTAGCACATACCTATTTTGATTCAGAGCCTTAGAAAACCCAGTACATGTAGCACATACCTATTTTGATCCATAGCCTTAGAAAACCCATTACATGTAGCACATACCTATTTTGATCAAGAACCGTATATAACCCAGTACATGTAGCACATACCTATTTTGATCCATAGCCTTAGAAAACCCATTACATGTAGCACATACCTATTTTGATCCATAGCCTTAGAAAACCCATTACATGTAGCACATACCTATTTTGATCCATAGCCTTAGAAAACCCATTACATGTAGTACATACCTATTTTGATCCATAGCCTTAGAAAACCCATTACATGTAGCACATACCTATTTTGACCCAGAACCGTAGAAAATCCAGTACATGTAACACATACCTATTTTGACTCAGAACCGTAGAAAACCGAGTGCAGGACGTCAAAAATCGCATGGATCACGTGGCTTATCAAACCTGCTATGATAACGAGGAGCTCCGCGAAGCAGACGGCAACAAGCTCCAGGCCGTGGAACAACAGGTGGGAGATCTGGAAGATTGTGTAGCCAATGGCAGTGAAGATGTCAAACATGCCCCTCTCATGGAATACCCTGGGTTGTAGTCTCGCGTTAGTTTTACGTCCTACAACGTTTCATGGAACACCCCGGTTTGTGGCCTCGAATTAGTTTTACGTCCTGCAAAGTCTCGTGGAATACCCCGACTTGTGGTCTCGCATTAGATTTACGTTCTGCAAAGTTTCATGGAACAACCCAGCGTGTGGTCTCGCATTAGTTTTACGTCCGACAAAGTTTCATAGAACACCCCAGTTTGTGGTCTCGCATTAGTTTTACGTCCTACAAAGTTTCATAGAACACCCCAGTTTGTGGTCTCGCATTAGTTTTACGTCCGACAAAGTTTCATGGAACAACCCAGCGTGTGGTCTCGCATTATTTTCACGTCCTACAAAGTTTCTTCCTGAATAATCCCCTGCGAAGACGGAAGAAGTAAACCGGCACAGATGCGAACCTCGAACCTCGAACCTGTGCTTGTCAGTCTAGAGCAAGAAGATTGTGTAGCCAATGGCAGTGAAGATGTCAAACATGCCCCTCTCATGGAACACTCCGAGGCTTGTGGTCTCGCATTAGATTTACGTCCTGCAAATGTTCATGGAAAATCTTGGCTTGTGGTCTCGCTTTAGTTTTACGTCTTACAAAGTCCCACGAGTTGTAGTCTCGCATTAGTTTCACGTCCTACAAAGTTTCATGGAAAATCCCGGCTTGTGGTCTCGCAATAGTTTTACGTCCTGGCTTGTGGTCTCACATTAGTTTTACGTCCTACAAAGTCTTATAGAAAACCCCGGCTTGTGGTCTCGCATTAGTTTTACGTCCTACAAAGTTTCTTCCTGAATATTCCCCTGCGAAAACGTAAGAAGTAAATCGGCAGAGATGCGAACGTCGAACCTCGAACCTGTGCTTGTCAATCTAAAGCACTATCTGGCTGGCTTGTCCCAACTTCAAGGGGTGGAGTGAAAATGTGCTGCTCTTGATTAGCCAGTCTTCTGTTGGGAAGAGAAAGTAATACATTTAGTAAACGTCATGATCTGTTAACATTTCATCAGTTCTTTCCCTTTCTTATATGCAACATGATCACAGAATAAAAGAGTCCCGTGTAACATGGAGGACCAGGGGGTGTTAAACAGTAAGAGGTTTCACGAGGAGGATTGTGTGTCGGTAGGGGGCGCGGTGGCCCTAGGGTAGAACATCGGCTTCCGACGCAAAAGGTCCGATTTCGAATCCTGGCGATTGCGTTCCCTACTGGTTGGGTCGGTGTCAGTTTAATGTGACTGGCTGAGATAGGAGTCATGGTATCCCCGCCCTGTCTCGTGTGTGGCAGCACATAAAATTGTTAGACATTCGTCTTGGGGCCCGTCCACAATATATCCTATATAGTGCTGATGTTGGACGTTAAACCAATTCAACAACAACAACGTCAACAGTGTGTCGGTATAATGGAGCTGGCATCTCTCTCTCTCTCTCTCTCTCTCTCTCTCTCTCTCTCTCTCTCAAAGAACGTAAACAAAATCACGTGATAGTTGTAATTTTTAATTAACAAATCTTTTGATTGGGCTAGAGCATATACCGATTTTAATATACCTTTTTGCATGAGCCATCTTACAGGCATCAGGTGACTTTTGTTAGGAAGAGGCCAGGCCCATTATGGCGGTAGCTTCCTTCTTTAAAACTTAGTAAAAAGCATTTTTTGAAGATTGGTCAACTCCCTAATTGATTACGACTGTCTACCCCCAAAAATGTTGAATTGTCAAGTAAAGGAATTGATCTTTGTTTTAGAACTTAGATATAGATTCATAATATTAATGATTCAAACTCCAGTTTATCAAATTATATCTAAGTCGATACGCACAATTATTTGGCTAAAACATGCAGTTTAGCTTGCAATTTTGTAAACAAACAACAAAACAAAAACAACCTTTTTTCACACTGAATCCAAGATTTGCGTCGCTGTTCAATGCCTACGGCATTTAACGGAGAAAGACCAATATCAATGCAGTGGAAGAACCACCATTTTTACCAAATAAAAGTGGATTGCAAACCATTTTCGTTTATTTAGATGTAGACTTTGATAAAAGATAATTAACAAAAGTTTCCTCTTGTTTGGATTTTGGGTTGAGCTTTGGTGACGAGTTTCCGCTTTCAAATAGCTTTTTCACAAAAATGCACGCTTCTCATTGGGATTTTCCACTAAACATTTTTAGAGAATCGTGGTTTAAGTAACCTTTTTACATCGTGCCATCCCATCACATTTTCATGCCAATTTAGTTTACCATTAAGCAATTATATTTAAGATGTTTACGCAGCATAAGAAGGCAATGCAGATTTGTACCGTAACATAATTTGCATTTATTTTAAACTAAAACCGTGAGCTATTTTGATTTTGTATCCTTCACTATAATTATCTTACAGGCACCATGAAAGTTGATAAGCTTATATTAATGTGAAAAAAATATCTACTGTCGACAACCGGAAGTGTCGTGAAATCGAAAGCGCGTCCTTGTGAACCATCGAAAACAGGATTGAAAAAATCTGAAACTGAAAGCTACAGATCAACTTTCTATTAATTATGTGATGAAAGCTAGATCTAACTTTGTTGTGGACTGACTGCTCGGAAGGTATATCTATTTACTTAAATAACTCATGGTATTTTGTAGTAGTTGTAGCGTCGCCAGTTCGTCAACAGAGAGGGTTGAGTTCTAGATCTAGACTAGATCTTGGATCATCTTTATTTTGAATTCGTATCTGAGCAGGAAGGCTACACACCGGTAGCATACATAGATCTAGATCTAGATCTAAACCAAGAATCAAAATAAGATCTAGATTCAAGAATATATAGACTCGATCGGATCAAGATATAGGCCTATATCTAGATCTAGTCATCTACTCTAGTAGAACTAGATCTAGTATAGATTATTATTTATAAGAACTAGATCTATCTATTATTTATAAGGAGCTGTGTACAGATCAGTAAAAAGCCATCTAGTAAAGATCTTGAAAACAAATCTTTCTTTTTGTCATTGCTGACTCCGCGCTCCTGTTAGTCTGAGAGTTTGAGATGAAGGTGTGAGCAGGTGTTGGAAGATCAAACAAATCTTTATTTTGTCATCACCGACTACTTGCTCCTGTTAGTCAAAGAGTTTGACAGGAAGGTGTGGCCGCAATTGTTAAACACTGTCAAAGAGGTGTGAGTTGACCATTCAAGCAAGGTTGAGACGCCTCTCTTTTCTCTCTCTCTCTCGGGCAATAGCGTGGGGGCGGTGGTTCTAGGGTAGAGCAAGCGTCTTGCGATAAGAGAGAGCTATGGATTTAATTTCCGCTGCTTTTTCTTTTTCCTACTAGTTGGGTCGGTGTCAGTAAAATAATTTTTCCCCTCTGAGATTGTTTTTTCTTACCAAAGGTTACTCTGATGACTACTATGCATGCTTTTATTTAAATCTTATGCTCTGGAAAAGCTAACTGAAGGTCCACAGTTATTAGTTAAAATTTGAGAAAAAACAAAGTTAAGTACTTAAAATTGTGTTTTAAATATATTGGTTTCATACAGCTGACCATAATTTCTGAAATTACATAGCTTTTAAATTTTTTCACTACTCCCAAAATTTCTTTATAAATTGCATTTACTTGACCAATTTTTTTTTTACCATATTGCATTGTCAATCATGTGATTAATAATAGACTTCTATTTATTTCAGATATTTCTTCTGTATCTCTGCTCAAGGTTAGATCATTTGAAATTTGAAGCAACCATGGCGAAAAGAGGGGATCGGAGATCGTTACAGAAGCACGTCAAGAGATTGATTACTCTTGTCACTGGCATTCAGGTAACACAGATGTTGTTCGTCAACTCAAAATATAGAATAGAAGCATTACAAACAGCTCTTATCATTCTATGCCGAGGGGTGAAAGTATAATACAACATTTTTTGTGTATAAATATATAGTCATGTACATTTTAATTTCTCAAATTTATCTCTCTTTACTCATTGACTTTTAACACTTATTTCTGTGTTATGGAGCATTGCAATTTGAGATATGAGTTTAGGTAGTCCTATCGATATATTTTTTTTTTCATAATCCCTGTTTTCTTGTGGTTTTAAGTTGGACTGTAACCACTCATAAGCTCTACAAGCAGATCTTTTCTAAAGCAAGGCTTCTAACCTTGGAAAATTTCTGAGCTTAAAAATGAATGATAAAAAACAAACTCTGAACATCTTATTTCAAGAATATTGAATTTTTCTCGATAAATCAAAATTTACTTTCCTAATAGCCCAAAATGTTACAATTTTTCTTCTACTTTGTTTGCAGGAGGGAGATGAGAACTTCATCCTGTGTCAACAATTTGCGGAATCCAACATCAAGTACCACAGATACCTCAGCCCTGACAGCCACAAGATTCACAGAACTATTGATGGGTATGTTTTGAGGGATTTTTTTTTATAATGGCTGCTTAGATTTTGACCATCATAACATTTTAGCTGTGGCAACAATTTCACCTCATAACTGGCCAATGCAAAAGAAACATTAGAGGTGTTGCTGCTTTAATCTTTTCACATCGCTTGTTTTAGGTCTATAGATGCCTTGATTGTTTTTGGGAGGTTTCGAAAATTTGAAAATGTAAAAGCCTTGATATTTATTATTTTGAAATGGAAGGTATGCAGATCAATACAAGAAGGTGCTAGCACAAGAGCGTATCAACCGGCACAATATGTGTGGGGTGTGATAGGTCTTCATGCCCATGATTTAATGATGTTACCAATTTCGACATGGCATTGGTCTAAAAGTGTGTAGGGTGGTACCAATTTGAGAAACCTGACGCATAAGTGATCCACACAGGCTACCAGACATTGTGTCATTTCAAATGTTGAGGGGAGGGGGGTGGTCCACTATAAAAAAAAAACATGTCATAACTATAAGGAGAGGATATATGAAAAACAAGAGAACCACAATAGTATATATTGAAAAAAAACAATGATAAGATTAAAGAGGAATCAAAGTATGTGAAAATGTGATACTTTTTGATTAAAGTATGTAATGTAGTTGAAAAATAAAAGTAAACTTTAGATTCATTTACCTAAAAATGGTATTAGTGGATTTTCACTTTTAAATTAGAAATAAAACCTTTTGTGACAATTTTTCAAGTGACTGAAAAAAAAGAAGCACATATTATTCAATTTTTCAAGGGGGTCAATGATTTTAGTTTTTAATTATCTTTATCCCTTTATCCTTATTATTATATTTGATTTCTTTTACCAAAAAATTTTGAATGTTTTGGCTTGATATACCTTGAACAAACGATAAAAAAAAAACAAAAAAAACTTTCCACAGACTCTGCGAGAAATTCCAGGTCCACTCACAAGGTGAGAAAGCCAAAGATTTTAAGGACCTGACGACGGAATTCCTGGACCAGCCTGGGTTGGATGGGAAAAGCACTGGAAAGGTGAGCCCTCTGTAACTTTTGTGGTCGATTTTCTTTTCACTGCATTTCCCTTGGAAATTTTCGGGAGTTAAGTGATACAAGCTATGTGCCTATATGTAGTAAAGGATAAGATGAGATCTATTGACTAAACTTTCAGATCTAAATCGGGCTAATAGGTTTTTGTTTTATCTTTGAAAAACTTGTATTGAATATAAGGCAGAATTAAGGAAAAACAAAACAACACAACAGTTTTTATTGATTAATCAAATTAAAAAAAACCTATGCGAAAATTGTATCCCAATGAGACAATAAAATGTTTCTTTAATGTACTCTCCCTTTAAAAAAAAAGTAAAGTCTATAGAATCACCAGGTTTACCCCTGCTCTCTCTCTCTGAGACAGGTGTCATGGTATCCCCGCCCTGTCTCGTGTGTGGCAGCACATAAAATTGTCAGACATCCGTCTTGGGGCCCGCCCACAATATAGCCTATATAGTTGCTGCTGTTGGATGTTAAACCAACCCCAACCCAATCCGTCTTGGGGCCCGCCCACAATATAGCCTATATAGTGCTGCTGTTGGACGTTAAACCAACTCAACCCAACCCTCTCTCTCTCTCAAAAAACGTAAACAAAATCACGTGATAGTTGTAACATTTTTGAATTAACAATCTTTTGATTGGGCTGGAGCATAGACTGATTTTAATATACCGTGTTGCATGAGCCATCTTACAAGCATCACGTGACTTTTGTTAGGAAGAGGCCAGCCTCATTATAACGGTAGTTTCATTCTTTAAAACTTACTAAAAAGCATTTTTTGAAGATTGGTCAACTCTCTAATTGAATACGACTGTCTACCCCTAAAAATGTTGAGTTATCAAGTAAATAAATTGATATTTGTTTTAGGACTTAGATAATAGATGTAAAATCATATTCAGCTAGCAAAAATTAATGATATTAATGATCAAACTTCAGTTTATCAAATTATATCTAAGTCAATAAGCACAGTTATTTGGCTAAAAACATGCAGTTTAGCTTGCGATTATGAAACAAAACAATAAAAGCAACCTTTTTTTCACACTGAATCCAAGATTTGCGTCGCTGTTCAATGCCTACGGCATTTTACGAGGGAAGAGCAACAGTTATTAATGCAGTGGAAGAATACTTATTTTATTGCAGCGATTCCACGTAATAATTTTTACCAAACAAAAGTGAATATGTTTCCAAACCATTACTTGATTTATCATTTTTTAGATGTGAACTTTGATAATAATGAACAAAAGTTTCCTCTTGTTTGGATTTGGGGTTGAGCTTCGGTGACGAGTTTCCGCTTTCAAATTGAATTTTCACAAAAATGCACGCTTCTCATTGGGATTTTCCACTAAATATTTTTAGAGAATCATGGTGTCACCTTTTTACATAGTGCCATCCCATCGATTATTTTCATGCCAATTCAGTTTGCCATTAAGCAAGTATAATTAAGCTGTTTACGCAGTATAAGAAGGCAATGCAGATTTGTACCGTACCATAATTTGAATTTATTTTAAACGAAAGCTGTGAGCTTTTTTTTTAAATTTTTGTCTCCATCACTATAATTATCATACAGGCACCACGAAAGTTGATAAGTTTATATTAATGTGAAAAAATTATCTACTGTCGACAACCGGAAGTGTCGTGAAATCGAAAGCGCGTCCTTGTGAACCATCGAAAACAGGATTGAAAAAGTCTGAAACTGAAAGCTATCCACTAATCCACTTTCTATTTCTGTGATGAAAAACTAACTTTGTTGTGGACTGACTGCTCGGAAGGTATATCTATTATTTTACTTAAATAACTCATGCTATTTTGTAGTAGTTGTCGCGTCACCAGTTCGTCAATAGAGCGGGATCTAGATCTTGGATCGTCTTTATTATTTGAATTCGTATCTGAGCAGGAAGGCTACACACCGGTAGCCTCCATAGATCTAAACCAAGAATCAAAATTAGATCTAGATTTAAGAATATATAAATCTAGACTCGAGTAGATCTAGATCTATGTATTATTTATAAGGAGCTGTGTACAGATCTGTAGAATTACTACTCTAAGAAAGCCATCTGGTGAAGATCAAACAAATCTTTCTTTTTGTCATTGCTGACTCCGCGGTCTGGTAAGTCTAAGAGTTTGAGATGAAGGTGTGAGCAGGTGTTGGAAGATCAAACAAATCTTTCTTTCTGTCATCACCGACTCCCTGCTCCTGTTAGTCAAAGAGTTTGACAAGAAGGTGTGACCGCAATTGTTAAACACTGAAGAGGTGTGAGTTGACCATTCAAGCAAGGTTGAGACGCCTCTTTTTCTCTCTCTCTTGGGCGATAGGGTGGGGTCGGTGGTTCTAGGGTAGAGCAAGCATCTTGAGATGAGAGAGAGCTATGGGTTTAATTTCCGCTGCTTGTTATTTTTCCTACTAGTTGTGTCGGTGTCAGTAAAATAATTTTTCCCCTCTGAGATTGTTTTCTCTTACCAAAGGTTACTCTGACGACTACTATGCATGCTTTTATTTAAATCTTATGCTCTGGAAAAGCTAACTGAAGGTCCACAGTTAGAATTTGAGAAAAAAAAAGTTACTTAAAAATGTGTTTAAAAAAAAATTTTGGTTTCATACAGCTGACCATAATTTCTGAAAGTGCATAGCTTTTAAAACTTTTTACTACTCCAAAAATTTCTTTATTGCATTTACTTGACCATTTTTTACTATATATATTGCATTGTCAATCAAGTGATTAATAATAGTTCAGATATTTCTTCTGTATCTCTGCCCAAGGTTACATCATTTGAAATTTGAAGCAACCATGGCGAAAAGAGGGGACCGGAGATCGTTACAGAAACACGTCAAGAGATTGATTACTCTCGTCACTGGCATTCAGGTAACACATTGTTCACTCGTCAACTCAAAAAATTTAGAATAGAAGCATTACAAACAGGTTTTACCATTATATGCCGAGAGATGAAAGTATAATACAAAATGATTTGTTGATTTTATAGTCATAAATTTTAATTTCTCAAGACAAATTTATCTCTCTCTACTCATTGACTTTTAACAATTATTTCTGTGTTATGGAGCATTGCAATTTGAGATATGAGTTGAGGTACTCCCATGAATAGATTTTTTTTTCTAATCCCTGTTTTCTTGTGATTTAAGGTTATACTCTAACCACTCATAAGCTCTACAAGCAGATCTTTTCTAAAGATAGGCGTCTGACCTTTGAAAAAAAGCTGAAAAAATAAGTATTAAAAATACAACAACTCTGAATATCTTATTTCATGAATTTGTCTAGATAAATGAAAATTTACTTTCCTAATAGCCCAAAATATTAAAATTTTTCTTGCTCTTTGATTGCAGGAGGGAGATGAGAACTTCATCCTGTGCCAACAATTTGCGGAGTCCAACATCAAATACCACAGATACCTTAGTCCTGACAGCCACAAGATTCACAGAAACATTGATGGGTAGGTTTTGAGGGATTTTTTTTTTTTTTATAATAGCTACTCAGATTTTGACCATCATAACATTTTAGTTTTGGCAGCAATTTCACCTCACAACTGGCCAATGCAAAAGAAACATTAGAGGTGTTGCTGCTTTAATCTTTTCACATCGCTTGTTTTAGGTCTATAGATGCCTTGATTGTTTTTGGGGAGGTTTCGAAAATTTGAAAATGTAAAAGCCTTGATATTTATTATTTTGAAATGGAAGGTATGCAGATCAATACAAGAAGGTGATAGCACAAGAGCGTATCAACCGGCACAACATGTGTATGGCCTGATGGGAAAAGGTTAATAAGACATGATAGGTCTTCATGCCTATGATTTACTTTTTAGTGATGTTACAAATTTCGACATGGCATTGGTCTAGAAGTGTGTAGGGAGGTACCAATCTGAGAAACCTGGTGTATAAGTGATCCGCTCAGGCTACCAGACATTGTTTCATTTCAAATGTTGAGAACACAAAACCAAAAGGAGAGGATATAAAAACAAAAGAAGTACAACTGTATTTATTGAGAAAAACAATGGAATTAAACTATGTGAAAATGTGATAGTTTTTCACTGAAGTATGTAATGATATATATATATATATATATAGTTTTTTTTTCCTAGTTAATGAATATAAATTCAATGCTGAATGAAAGAAAAATGTACTTAAAAATAGTATCAGTGACACTGTAATTTTTATTATGACGTAACTAGAAATAAACCCTTTTTAAGTGACTGAAAAAAAAAAGAAGCACATTATTTATTTTTTAAACGGGGTCAATGATGTTACATTGGCAATTAATTATTTTTATCTTTATTGTTATATGTGATTTCCTTCACAAAAAAATTTGTGAATGTTTTGGCTTGATGTACTTTAAACAAACAGTATTAAATTTCCACAGACTTTGCGAGAAATTCCAGGTCCATTCTCAAGGTGAGAAAGCCAAAGATTTTAAGGAGCTGACGACGGAATTCCTGGACCAGCCTGGGTTGGATGAGAAAAGCACTGGAAAGGTGAGGCCTCTTTTGCTTTTATGGTCGATTCTCACTGCATTGCCCGTAGAAATTTTCGGGAGTTAAATGATACAAGCAATGTGCATTTACCTGGAAGATTATTCAGGTTTTGATAAAGGGGAAGATCTCTAGAACACTGCATTGTGAATATAAGGCAGAAATAAGGAAAAACAAAACAACAGTTTTTATTGATTAAATCAAATAAAAAGCTTATGCGAAAATTGTATCCCAGTGACAATAAGCTGTTTCTTTAATGGCCTCTCCCTTTAAAAAAAAACAAAGATAGAATCACCAGGTTTACCCCTGCTCTCTCTCTGTGAGACAGGAGTCATGGTATCCCCGCGCTGTCTCGCGTGTGGCAGCACATAAAATTGTCAGACGTCCGTCTTGGGGCCCGCCCACAATATAGTCTGTATAGTTGCTGCTGTTGGACGTTAAACCAACCCAACCAACCCCCACCCCAATATAGCCTATATAGTGCTGCTGTTGGACGTTAACCAACCCCCCTCTCTCTCTCTCTCTCTCCCCGACCAGACGGACGTCCACTATGCCATGCTGTCTCTCCTCATCAACTTGGCAGAGGCGCCCACGTACGTCGACTTCCAGCGGAAAAAGGCAGAGGTGGTAGCAGGTAGGCCCTCTTGTTTAAGCCTTTGTCGGCTCGGAACTGCTTTGATCCATGTCCGTTGAAAATAAGGAGATAAAACGAAGCAGTTCTGAAGTGATGTCTTGTCGGGCCAGCAGTTTTATGAGTCATTTTATTAATCTTTGTGGGACCAGCATCTATTGTAGCAGATTTCTGATGTCATTTTATTTAACCCTTTGAAGGGCAATGTGTTTCACACTAGATTCAGGATAAGTTTTCTTGTTCAACCCTTGTCAGCCTTGCAAATGCTTTACATTTTAAGGCCTAACTTTGGATATTCCATTTCAGCTAAATTATAAATCCAAATTTTAATTATCAGATTCATTGGAATTCTTTTAAATGTCTAACCACACATGACGGATCAATATCGTGGGCTTCACTTTCAGAAGAGGAAGACACATTTATTTATCAGATTCATTGGAATTCTTTTAAACGTCTAATCACACATGACGGATCAATATCGTGGGCTTGAGAAGAGGAAGACACATTTAATTATCAGATTCATTGGAATCCTTTTAAACGTCTAACCATACATGACGGATCAATATCGTGGGTTTTACTTTCAGAAGAGGAAGACACATTTATTTATCAGGTTCACTGGATTTCTTTTAAACGTCTAACTACACATGACGGATCAATATCGTGGGCTTCAGAAGAGGAAGACACATTTATTTATATCAGATTCATTGAAATTCTTTTAAACGTCTAATCATACGTGACAGATCAATATCATGGGTTTCACTTTCAGAAGAGGAAGACACATTTAATTATCAGATTCATTGGAATTCTCTTAAACGTCTAACCACACATGACGAATCAATATCGTGGGTTTCACTTTCAGAAGAGGCAGACACATTTATTTATCAGATTCATTGGAATGCTTTTAAACGTCTAACCTTACATGACGAATCAATATCGTGGGTTTCACTTTCAGAAGAGGAAGACACATTTAATTATCAAATTCATTGAAATCCTTTTAATAGTCTAATCACACATGATGGATCAATATCGTGGGTTTCACTTCCAGAAGAGGAAGACGATTTTGACTGGGCGGGCTACCTGCTGGAAGGGGAAGACCTGAGGTTCCTGTCTCACGCTGTAAGTGAAATCGCTAAAACCTCGGAAAAGATTTCTTAGGGTAATCGTAGTAATATGTGATAATATGTGGATTTATGAGGCTTTCTGAGTGAAATTGCTAAAACACTTCCAGAAAGATCCTTAGGTTAAACGTAATACGAAATATGTGACTCTTACGAGGCAGCCATGGTGAAGGGAAGTCGGGAATTTGATTTATTGAGTAATTAATATGATGCGATACAGTACGATACAATAACTTTATTAATCCTAAGGGAAATTTGGCATGGTTTTCAGCATTACATTTTACAATGAACATCATAATATATATATATATATATATAGAAGTGCACACAAGTATACATAAACGTACGCTCACACTCGCACACTATTTGGCATAATAGTGCGTTAAGAAACATCAAAATGTATTTTTAGCTGAATAAGTGAGTGATCTGGTATTCCTATATAAGCAGCAAGGCTATGTTGTGGATGGGTCCCACGACTAATGCCTGACAATACTAGATGCTGCCATACAGAGACAGTGCGGGGATATCAAGAATTCTGTCTCAGCTGGTCACGTTATCCTGACACTGATTTAACCAGTATTGGGAAAAATCAGACAATTAAATTTAATCTAATCAGTGATTTGAACCCGGGATCTCCCATTTAAGAGATAATGCTCCACTAGTTTGGCTACCATGTTTTTTGAGGTTGGAAATTTATCACATCAAGAACCAGGCAGGGGTAATCACTAATATTCTTAATTGGGAAAAGTCAATGTAGAGCATTTTTTATGTTTAGAGGGCTTTAGCTCAAAAGTTATATCAGCGACTAGTTTCCTCTACTTGTGGCAAGTTATGACTCTTTGCTAAATCTAAAGCATTTTATCTTATTACTCATAATTATTAACATTCCCAGAAAGCATTTTTATGTTCATCAATTTAATGAAGTGATACAGTCCGGAAAATTTATATCTACTTTTTTAAAGTACACGAAGTGTGATTTTCCATTAAAAATTTTTTTTTTTATTTAAAAGAATTTGACTGAAAATGTTTGCATGTAGATTTTTTAGTAGCAATAATAATTCACTATTGTTAATAAGGTTTTCTTTTTATCTCTCTGGTTAGTCGAGTGAGAGTGAGGAGGAGGAAGATGAAGATGATGATGAGAAGGACAAACCACAGAAACATGTAACACATGCAGAATGTCCCAATCAAACAGACGGGATATTGGTGGAAAGGTAATACAAATAGCTAATTATATTTTCATTATTTTTTTTTTTTCATTAAAGGGCTACTTGTCCTTTTTTTTCATGAAAATTCTGGCAATAAAAAAAACTTTTTTACATGTTCTATATTCATGCTGGCAACTAGATGGTTTACAACAATGAGATGAAGCCAACTAGAATGTGTGTCTAGATGTTACTTTATCAAAGTTTTCTAATAAAATGAGTAAAATATACAACATAATCTAGATCCTGTCTCTAAAAATAAACATGTATACATCCCCATTCTGTCTATCACGTGGCCACCCATAGAAATGATCAAACAGAAGTCTAGTGAATCTTCTGTGAGATAATTAAAGTCATAATTACAAACAGAGTGTAAATGTAGAAGCCCTACTATGGCGTTTGAATACAGGATAAGTCAGGCACCTAAACCTGTACCCTCATTGTACTTTCTACCCCTAGCTCATAAAGTGACATTGAAAGGGTTCCACCTACACTTTTTCGGCCTTTGCGCCTTTGAGAAAAACGCAATCAAAAGTTTGGACTATATCAGATTTTATTTTATAACCAAAATCTCAATCTCTACAACTTCAGTTAGAATCTTATCATTCGGTAGGGGGGGGATTTTTTTTTTTATTTAAAAGAATTTGACTGAAAATGTTTGCATGTAGATTTTTTAGTAGCAATAATAATTCACTATTGTCAATAAGGTTTTCTCTTTATCTCTCTTGTTAGTCGAGTGAGAGTGAGGAGGAGGAAGATGAAGATGATGATGAGAAGGACAGACCACAGAAACATGTAACACATGCAGAATGTCCCAATCAAACAGACGAGATATTGTTGGAAAGGTAATACAGATAGCTAATTATATTTTCATTACTTTTTTTTTTTTATCATTAAGGGGCTACTTGTCCTTTGTCCTTTTTTTCATGAAAATTCTGGCAATAAAAAAAACTTTTTTACTGGTTGGGTCAGTGTCAGTTTGATGTGATCGGCTGAGACAGGAGTTAGGCTATCCATGCCATGTCTCATGTGTGACAGCACATAAAATTGTCAGACGTCAGTCTTGGGGCTCGTCCAAAATATAGCCTATGTAGTGCTGATGTTGAATGTTAAATCAAATCAACAACATTATCATTCGGTTATCTCTAAGTTTACTAAAACTAGAACCTTTTTAATATGACCTGAGCTCCTAAAAATGGACGTTGAGAGACCATCTGTATTCCATTTCTATGTTATATCACTACTATGTTATACCATTACTATGTTATTCCATTACTATGTTATATCACTACTATGTTATATCATTACTATGTTATATCATTACTATGTTATTCCACTACTATGTTATATCACTACTATGTTATATCATTACTATGTTATACCATTACTATGTTATTCCATTACTACGTTATTCCATTACTATGTTATTCCATTACTGTGTTATTCCATTACTATGTTATTCCATTACTATGTTATTTCACTACTATGTTATTCCATTACTTTTCCATTACCATGTTATATCATTACTTTTCTTTTCTCCCAACATCCAGCGATAAGGTCCACCAAGGCGACTCCTCGTCAGTTTTATCTGGAACCCCGAGAGGCGATGTTTCCTACCGAGGCCCGGCCACGCGTGGGCAGGACGACTACGCCGAGCTGGAGAGGGCGCTAGTGGTCGAGTACTGGAGAGGGAAGAACACGGAGGAAGGCGTTGCCGGGGGCCACGCGGCCTGCAACACATACAAAGACTGGTGGGGCACGGCAACGCACTGTGTTTACTGTTGTCATGTGGCGAATCCAAAATTAACGTGTGTTATAATATTGAGTGATGCCAGTTTTCCATACATTTACGGATTTTCAGTGAAAAATAAGTTTGGTGACAGTGTTCAATCAAGGTCTATCAAGGGCTTGTGTTTTGTAATTCACTAGATCCACTTAAATGGAAAGTTCAGTGAAAAGGTAATGACCGAGTTGGCATAATCGGATTTTACATTGGATGGAATGTGCTTAAGTCAGATTTCACTTAACTGAACTTTCGATTGCGTTTCCTCCTGTTTTAAAATACCGGTATCAAACACTGCCCGTCTGATTTTTATGACTTGGATGGATGAATGTAAATCTTGGTCAGTAACGAAATAGGTAAAAGTCTATTGAAAAGTGAGGATGACATAATTTCTTCCAGAGCTGAATGTTTCGAGTCATGTCCTCTAGAGATCCACTAAGGTCGTGTCCACTGTAAATGTAAACCACATCAAATCCATCATACTTATCCTGTGTTATACTTTTTCTTATCATTACTTATCCTGTGTTATACTTTTTCTTTCCACGTTACTATTTTCTCAGGAGAAGCTACCAGCAGATGTTAAATCCTTTCCAGTCGTTCTCAAACAAAGTGTTGGTCACGGAGCCGCAAGTTGTCAGGGAGACGCTATGGTATGTGAGATAAGATAATATAAAATACATTTGTATTCATCTGCATTGGAAATTTTGATAGGATGTACCAGTTTTAATAGTAATCTTGACACTGACATGAAAACGTTGGTAAAAAGCAAAGGCATTAGGAACTGGATCATTTTCTCCCCCTTTCTATCGGTCTGTCTGTCTCTTTCTCTCTCTCTCTGTCTGTCTCTGTCTCTTTCTCTCTCTCTCTCTCTCTCTCTCTCTCTCTCTGTCTGTGTCTCTGTCTGTCTGTCTGTCTCTGTTTCTCTCTCTGTCTCTGTCTCTCTCTCTCTGCGTCTCTGTCTGTTTGTCTGTCTGTCTGTCTGTCTCTCTCTCTCTCTCTCGCTCTCTCTCTCTCTCTCTCTCTCTCTCTCATGGCCATAAGTGAGTGTCCAGTGATCTCACGAGGTAGTTTAGTTAAGCTGTAGTCCAGGTTTGCTCAGGGTATACTTTAGTACTGAGACTAAGGCAGAAAATCCAGAAAACGTTTCCAGGAATGTTCAACTTTCTTTATGGAAATTTTTTGCAAAATCTATTTCAAATTTAGTCCCCTTCACTTGCTTTTGCAGACCTACAGTTTTGTTCTCACAATTAGTGCTAGCTCAGGAGTTTTTTTTGCAAATCTATTTCAAATTTAATCCCTTTCACCTGCTTTTAGAGATCTACAGTATAGTTCTCACGGTTAGTGCTAGCTCAGAAATTTTTTCGCAAATCTATTTCAAATTTAATCCCTTCACCTGCTTTTACAGATCTACAGTATTGTTCCCACCGTTAGTGCTAGCTCAGAAATCTAAGGTGTTTTAAAGTGTCAGGATTCTCAGGTTCTTGTGTTTGTTCTTGTTTGCCCGTCTGTCCAGGATGTTGTCTGGTGTGACGGATCTGTTTGTGTTCCAGCATGACGGGTACCAGTTCCTGCTCAACCCCGATGTTTATGTCTTGCATCTCACTCCCGTGAGTATGGGGAAACAGTTAACAGGTTCTATCTTCATTAGTGGTGTTTAAGTTTAAGAGGCCAGGATCGAAGGTTTTCCGTCTAAAATTTAGAATCATTAAGAGGAAACAGTATGGTTGTCTGGTATGGCATTTTTTTTCTTTTTTCTTAGGGCTGCATTGCAATAAATTATATATTTTTTTATTTGTCCATTTAGATTGAACCTCTAATTCCATCACCTCTAACTTGACCAAATGTTTAATGTCACCTCACGAAATCTAAGTTATTGATAAAACATTTTGGTCGTACATATACGGTAATTTTTAATTTTACAACATCAATACAAAATATAATTAACATTTTACATACTTGTGTAACACTGTTGAAAATATAATCTGTCAGACATAAATAATTTTTTA
Source organism: Elysia chlorotica (assembly GCA_003991915.1). NCBI lineage: Eukaryota > Metazoa > Mollusca > Gastropoda > Plakobranchidae > Elysia > Elysia chlorotica. The sequence continues at coordinate 362,579 of RQTK01000137.1, forward strand.
AAAAGAAATACATACCTCTATATGCATATAAATGATACGCAAGCATGTCAGGTTTGTAGCAATCTGGTGGTGGATGGTGCAAACAAATTTTTACATCTGTCTGTCTGCACCATGACATTCCAGGAGAGCTTGGGTAACAGCCTGGTCCCCCTGATGCAGCGAGCGCAGCAGATTCACATCCTGGACACGTTCATCGCAGACACCGTCTCCCAGCGCGGCAACTGGACTTCCTCGGGTGAGTTACTACCCTTTTTCTTCTAAAATGTAATTATTATTAGCCGAACTAGTGCCGAGATTAAAGCCTGTTTATTTTACATACTGCCTTGCAACTGGGCTTCCTCGGGTGAGTGACCCCCCTTTTTTCTTCTAAGCTATAATTATTATGGACCGAACTGGTGCCGAGATTAAAGCCTGTTTATTTCACATACTTACTGCCTTGCAACTGGACTTCCTCAGGGGAGTCACCCCCCCCTCCCCTTTTCTTCTAAGCCTTAATTATTATTGGCCGAATTGGTGCCAAAATTAAAGCCTGTTTATTTCACATACTTTCTGCCTTGCAGAGACGAACTAGAGGTACCCAAACTTCAGTCTCAGCTGGTCACTTTTTTGTGACAACAAACCATAATATAATGAAATAAAGGCGGGCTTATTGGGATTCGAACCTAGAACATCACGGATTGGCTTGCCTTACTGACTGAGCCACCTCTTCCTCCTATCCCTACCTCCCCCCTCCCCAGGCTTCACAAGTGATCGATAAAATGAAAACTACTGAAACTCAGCTTTTGTTCCTTAGGTTCGAACGACAACCCTCTCTTCCTGTTAAAAAGAAAACCATTAAAATTTGTTTTTTTTCCCCATAGGTCCAAATGACAGCCCGCCTCTTCCCGTTAAAATGACAGCAACTGAAACTTGTTTTTTTTTCCATAGGTCCAAATGACAGCCCCCCTCTTCAGACGTACATGCACTTTGCTAACAGCATCTCAGAGTTCCTGAGGGATTTCCGATGTGAGCTCGTGGCACTTGAGAAACTTGTGATGAAACAAGGTAAGTAATGTTGATAAAGAATCTGAATTATTCAAATCTGCTGGAACTTCTAATTCATCTTACAAACACGAAGGTTTCCAAAGAATTTTATACGGACAGAGGAGCTCCAACGGAGATTTGAACTTGGGCCTTTCAGCTTATCAGTGTAGCATATCATCGGGCTGTCAAACAAATCCCAACACACTGACAGAGTTTTTCTTTGTAAGAGACATGCTCTATCACAGTTTCTAACTACTCACATGTTCCCAGGGAGGTTACACGTACACTCAGTGGGTGCCTGCCAGTGTGATGCTAGAGATTACCAGAAATGCTTCTTCAGTTCAACGCCTCCTACATTAGAAAAGAAAATTCTTTACAGAGATGGCAAATGATAGCCCCCCTCTTCAGTGGAATGAACAACCCTCTCTTCCCGTTAAAATGACAACCACTGAAACTCGTTTTTTTTTCCATAGGTCCAAACGACAGCCCTCCTCTTCAGACGTACATGCACTTTGCGAACAGCATCTCCGAGTTCCTGGGGGATTTCCGATGTGAGCTCGTGGCCCTTGAGAAACTTGTGATGAAACAAGGTGAGTAGTAATAATAGTAGTATTAATAAAAATGATTATAATAATAGTAAAAAAAAAAAATAATAATAATAATAATATAATACATTAGTAAAGAAAATTCTTCACAGAGATGGCAAATACTGTTTATAATAGAGAGAAAAAAAAGGAAAGGAAAATTGTAAATAATTTTGTATTCCTTTGATATTTATTGAGTTGAGAATTGGCTTCTAATGCTGAAGTTCAAATGGATCAAGCCCTGCTCTGATGGCATTGTTTTCCCCTACAAGTTTGCGTCAGTATAATATGATCGACCAAGTCACAGGTACCCCAATCTAGGGACCCATCGCAGTATAGGACTTTTCTTAAGACCTCCGAGACGTTCAACTAGAAAAGGACCCTTACAATTATGTTTTTGGATGATTTTTCCATTTAGATTGAACCTTTAATTCCATCAACATTGAAAGACTTTAATTTTCTTAAAAAGTATTAGCTTTTTTTTTTATCAGGATTTCAATATTTGTGATAAAAAAAGTTTACAATCAATGGTGACCTTCAACTAGAAAAGGACCCTCACTTTCTCTATACAAAGACTTTCTACAAATGATTAATAAACTGACGATGTTTCCACCTTCCCAGAGTCGAACATCCCCCTGTCGTCGCTGTCGTCCACGCTGCGACCTTGGCTGAGGAAGGTCGAGGCCGTGCACAAGATCTTCTTGCACGGCATCACGTCCGGTGCCAACCAGGGTCTGCTGCATCTGTCGGTGACGGATGGTACCGGTACCGGTACCACAGACAGCGATGGCGGTAACTGCCTCAAGGCCACGATGTTGCTGGACGCGCTCTACGACTCGGTGCTTGAGGCGGATCTCATGGCGGTGGTGGACAATGGCAGTATGGTGAGAGATTCTCTGTGTGTGTGTGTTAATGTATGTGTTAGTGTGTGTTTGTGTTGGTGTTGGTTTGAGTTTGTTGCTTAGCCTCTGACATCGACACTATATTGGCTAGATTGTACCTGGGTCCCAAACCAACGTCTGGCAATTTTACATGGCAGTATGGTGAGAGACTCTGTGTGTGTTAGTGTGTGTTTGTGTTGGTGTTGGTTTGAGTTTGTTACTTAGCGTCTGACATCGACACTATATAGGCTATATTCTACATGGGTCCCAAACCAACGTCTGGCAATTTTACATGGCAGTGTGGTGAGAGACTCTGTGTGTTGGTTTGTATGTTGGATTGAGGTTTTGTCTGTTGCTTAGTTCTCTATAGAGGGAGGGAGAGAATTCTCTCTTCCTCTCTCTGGGTTTAACGTCTCCTAGGTTCCCCTGGGGGATCCTATACAGCGACAGGTTTGTTGTGTTTGTTGCTTGGCGTCTGACATCGACACTATATAGGCTATATTGTAGATGGGTCAAAAACTAACGTCTGGCAATTTTTCACGCTGCCCCACAGAGATGATGCGGGGGTATCAGAACTCCTGTTTCAGTCGGACACTTTATACTGGCACCGACCCTACCAATAGGAGATGAAATCGGATAAATACATTTTTGAGAGATTGCTGGGATAGCACCATGGGACCTTCAGATTGGGGAACCAATGCTCCTACAGTTGCGTCAGCTCAACTCCCATGTCTATGTCAGAATTTGAGATTATCACCTGGGTTGGATTTATTACAAACCAATAATTTTAAAGGGGCACCTGTGAAATATGATATTGAAAAATGTGAATCTAAATATTTAATAATTAACTAACAAGTTGTAGGACAGTTTTGTTTTCTTAATCTAATAAAAAAAATAATTTGGAGATTTATATGCCTACTTGCTCCTTAACCATTTTCGATCACGTTAACGAGTTAATCCACCATTTCCTCCAGGCGAGTCTGATGCTAGAACTCCTGGTCAAGTCCAGCCAGCCCCTCCTGCAGATCGTCAGCGACTGGATCAACAACGGCATCCTGAGAGACCCGTCCGCCGAGTTTGTTTTACAGAGGTTCGGTCTTCCACTTTGATCTATCCCTTTTTTAAATAATTGTATTTACAGAGGTTGGTATTCCACTTTGATCTATCCCTTTTTTAAATAATTTTATTTACAGAGGTT